>JARFXV010002346.1:0-85824 GCA_031761425.1 Cosmopolites sordidus | reverse complement strand
GTCCGCTGCGTTTATCTCCGAAACGGTGTTAGATAGCTTTGCGGGAGTGGTGCCATTGGATCGAACTGGGTCTATTACGATAGGAAATGTTTCTTTAACATTGATGGCAATTTGAATTTGAAAAATACTTTTCAATTTTTTCGGTCGGCTACGTTTATTTCCGAAACGGCGTTAGATAGCTTTGCGGGAATGGTGCCATTGGTTCGAACGGGGTCTGTTACGTTAGGAAATGTGTGTTTAACATTGATAAGTATTTGAAAGTTAGAAAAATATTTTTTCGATTTTTTCGGACATCTGAGCTTATCTCCGAAACGGCATTAGATCGAGCGGGGTCTATTACGCTACGAAATGTTTCACTAACATTGATAACAGTTTGAATTTGAAAGTTAGAAAAATATTTTTCAGTTTTCTCGGTCGGCTGCCTTTATCTCCGAAACGGCGTTAGATAGCTTTGCGGGAATAGTGCCATTGGATCGAACGGGGGCTATTGCGCTAGGAAATGTTTCTTTGACATTGATAGCAGTTTGAATTTGAAAGTTAGAAAAATATTTTTCAGTTTTTTCGGTCGCCTGCGTTTTTCTCCGAAACGGCGTTAGATAGCTTTGCGGGAGTGGTGCCATTGGATCGAACGGGGTCTATTGCGCTAGGAAATGTTTCTTTAACATTGATAGCAGTTTGAATTTGAAAGTTAGAAATATATTTTTCAGTTTTTCTGGTCGGCTGCGTTTTATCTCCGAAACGGCGTTAGATGCCTTTGCGGGAGTGGTGCCATTGGATCGAACGGGGTCTATTACGCTAGGAAATGTGTCTTTAACATTGATAACAATTTGAATTTGAAAGAAAAAAAATATTTTTCAGTTTTTTCTGTCGGCTGCGTTTATCTCCGAAAACGGCATTAGATAGCTTGGCGGGAATGGTTCCATTGGATCGAACGGGGTCTGTAACGTCAGGAAATGTGTCTTTAACATTGATAACAAATTCAATTTGAAAGTTAGAAAAATATTTTTCAATTTTTTCGGTCGGCTGCGTTTATCTCCAAAACGGCGTTAGATAGCTTTGCGGGAATGGATTCATTGCATCGAACGGGGTCTGTTACATTGGGAACTGAGTCTTTAACATTGAAAACAATTTGTACTTAAAAGTTAGAAGAATATTTTTCGATTTTTTAACGGACATCTGCGTTTATCTCCGAAACGGCGTTAGATAGCTTTGCGGGATGGTTTCATTGGATCGAACGGGGTCTGTTACGTTAGGAACTGTGTCTTTAACATTGAAAACAATTTCCACTAAAAGTTAGAAGAATATTTTTCGATTTTTTTACGGACATCTGCGTTTTTCTCCGAAACGGCGTTAGATAGCTTTGCGGGAATGGTTTCAATAGATCGAACGGGGTCTGCTACGTTAGGAAATGTATTTTTAACATAGAAAACAATTTGTATTTAAAAAGTTAGAAGAATATTTTTCGATTTTTTACGGACATCTGCGTTTATCTCCGAAAACGGCGTTAGATAGCTTTGCAGGAATGGTGCCAGTGGACCGAACGGGGTCTGCTACGGTAGGACATATGCCTTTTACAATGTTATCAAATTGAATTGCAAAGTTGGAGTTACCTTTATCATTTTTTTCGGATATTAGCGTTTATTTCCGAAACGGCGACAGATAGCTTTGCGGGAATGGTTTCATTGGATCGAACGGGGTCTGTTACGATAGGAACTGTGTCTTTAACATTGAAAACATTTGTACTTAAAAGTTTGAAAGATATTTTTCGATTTTTTTACGGACATCTGCGTTTATCTCCGAAACGGCGTTAGATAGCTTTGCGGGAATAGTTTCATTGGATCGAACGGGGTCTGTTACGTTAGGAAATGTGTCTTTAACATTGAAAACAATTTGTATTTAAAAGTTAGAAGAATATTTTTCGTTTTTTACGGACATCTGCGTTTATCTCCGAAACGGCGTTAGATAGCTTTGCGGGAATGGTTTCATTGGATCGAACGGGGTCTGTTACATTGGGAACTGTGTCTTTAACATTGAAAACAATTTGTACTTAAAAGTTAGAAGAATATATTTTGATTTTTTACGGACATCTGCGTTTATCTCCGAAACGGCGTTAGATAGCTTTGCGGGAATGGTTTCATTGGATCGAACGGGGTCTGTTACGTTAGGAAATCTTTAACATGAAAACAATTTGTACTTAAAAGTTAGAAGAATATTTTTCGATTTTTTACGGACATCTGCGTTTATCTCCGAAACGGCGTTAGATAGCTTTGCGGGAATGGTGCCAGTGGACCGACTGGGGTCTGCTACGGTAGGACATATGCCTTTTACAATGTTATCAAATGGAATTGCAAAGTTGGAGTTACTTTTATCATTTTTTCGGATATTAGCGTTTATTTCCGAAACGGCATCAGATAGCTTTGCGGGAATGGTTTCATTGGATCGAACGGGGTTTGTTACATAAGGAACTGTGTCTTTAACATTGAAAACATTTTGTACTTAAAAGTTAGAAGAATATTTTTTCGATTTTTTACGGACATCTGCGTTTATCTCCGAAACGGCGTTAGATAGCTTTGCGGGGAATGGTTTCATTGGATCGAACGGGGTCTGTTACGTTAGGAACTGAGTCTTTAACATTGAAAACAATTTGTACTTAAAAGTTAAAAGAATATTTTTCGATTTTTTTACGGACATCTGCGTTTATCTCCGAAACGGCCTTAGATAGCTTTGCGGGAATGGTTTCATTGGATCGAACGGGGTCTGTTACGTTATGAACTGTGTCTTTAACATTGAAAACAATTTGTACTTAAAAGTTAGAAGAATATTTTTCGATTTTTTACGGACATCTGCGTTTATCTCCGAAACGGCGTTAGATAGCTTTGCGGGAATTGTGCCAGTGGACCGAACGGGGTCTGTTACGGTAGGACATATGCCTTTTACAATGTTATCAAATTGAATTGCAAAGTTGGAGTTACTTTTATCATTTTTTTCGGATATTAGCGTTTATTTCCGAAACGGCGGACAGATAGCTTTGCGGGAATGGTTTCATTGGATCGAACGGGGTCTGTTACGTTAGGAAATGTGTCTTTAACATTGAAAACAATTTGTATTTAAAAGTTAGAAGAATATTTTTCGTTTTTTACGGACATCTGCGTTTATCTCCGAAACGGCGTTAGATAGCTTTGCGGGAATGGTTTCATTGGATCGAACGGGGTCTGTTACATTGGGAACTGTGTCTTTAACATTGAAAACAATTTGTACTTAAAAGTTAGAAGAATATTTTTCGATTTTTTACGGACATCTGCGTTTATCTCCGAAACGGCGTTAGATAGCTTTGCGGGAATGGTTTCATTGGATCGAACGGGGTCTGTTACGTTAGGAACTGTGTCTTTAACATTGAAAACAATTTGTACTTAAAAGTTAGAAGAATATTTTTCGATTTTTTACGGACATCTGCGTTTATCTCCGAAACGGCGTTAGATAGCTTTGCGCGAATGGTTTCATTGGATCGAACGGGGTCTGTTACATTGGGAACTGTGTCTTTAACATTGAAAACAATTTGTACTTAAAAGTTAGAAGAATATATTTTGATTTTTTACGGACATCTGCGTTTATCTCCGAAACGGCGTTAGATAGCTTTGCGGGAATGGTTTCATTGGATCGAACGGGGTCTGTTACGTTAGGAAATGTGTCTTTAACATTGAAAACAATTTGTACTTAAAAGTTAGAAGAATATTTTTCGATTTTTTACGGACATCTGCGTTTATCTCCGAAACCGGCGTTAGATAGCTTTGCGGGAATGGTTTCATTGGATCGAACGGGGTCTGTTACGTTAGGAACTGTGTCTTTAACATTGAAAACAATTTGCATTTAAAAGTTAGAAGAATATTTTTCGATTTTTTAAGGACATCTGCGTTTATCTCCGAAACGGCGTTAGATAGCTTTGCGGGAATGGTTTCATTGGATCGAACGGGGCCTGTTACGTTAGGAACTGTGTTTTTAACATAGAAAACAATTTGTATTTAAAAGTTAGAAAAATATTTTCGATTTTTTACGGACATCTGCGTTTATCTCCGAAACGGCGTTAGATAGCCTTGCGGGAATGGTTTCATTGGATCGAACGGGGTCTGTTACGTTAGGAAATGTGTCTTTAACATAGAAAACAATTTGTATTTAAAAGTTAGAAAAATATTTTTCGATTTTTTACGGACATCGGCGTTTATCTCCGAAACGGCCTTAGATAGCTTTGCGGGAATGGTTTCATTGGATCGAACGGGGTCTGTTACGTTAGGAACTGTGTCTTTAACATTGAAAACAATTTGTACTTAAAAGTTAGAAGAATATTTTTCGAATTTTTACGGACATCTGCGTTTATCTCCGAAACGGCGTTAGATAGCTTTGCGGGAATGGTGCCAGTGGACCGAACGGGGTCTGTTTACGGTAGGACATATGCCATTTACAATGTTATCAAATTGAATTGCAAAGTTGGAGTTACTTTTATCATTTTTTTCGGATATAAGCGTTTATTTCCGAAACGGCGACAGATAGCTTTGGCGGGGAATGGTTTCATTGGATCGAACGGGGTTTGTTACATAAGGAACTGTGTCTTTAACATTGAAAACAATTTGTATTTAAAAGTTAGAAGAATATTTTTCGATTTTTTTACGGACATCTGCGTTTATCTCCGAAACGGCGTTAGATAGCTTTGCGGGAATGGTTTCATTGGATCGGACGGGGTCTGTTACGTTAGGAACTGTGTCTTTAACATTGAAAACAATTTGTACTTAATAGTTAGAAGAATATTTTTCGATTTTTTACGGACATCTGCGTTTATTTCCGAAACGGCGTTAGATAGCCTTGCGGGAATGGTTTCATTGGATCGAACGGCGTCTGTTACATTGGGAACTGTGTCTTTAACATTGAAAACAATTTGTATTTAAAAGTTAGAAGAATATTTTTCGATTTTTTACGGACATCTGCGTTTATCTCCGAAAACGGCGTTAGATAGCTTTGCGGGAATGGTTTCATTGGATCGGACGGGGTCTGTTACGTTTAGGAACTGTGTCTTTAACATTGAAAACAATTTGTACTTAAATGTTAGAAGAATATTTTTCGATTTTTTACGGACATCTGCGTTTATCTCCCGAAACGGCGTTAGATAGCTTTGCGGGAATGGTTTCATTGGATCGGACGGGGTCTGTTACGTTAGGAACTGTGTCTTTAACATTGAAAACAATTTGTACTTAAAAGTTAGAAGAATATTTATCCATTCTTTACGGGACATCTGCGTTTATCTCCGAAACGGCGTTAGATAGCTTTGCGGGAATGGTTTCATTGGATCGGACGGGGTCTGTTACGTTAGGAACTGTGTCTTTAACATTGAAAACAATTTGTACTTAAAAGTTAGAAGAATATTTTTCGATTTTTTACGGACATCTGCGTTTATTTCCGAAACGGCGTTAGATAGCCTTGCGGGATGGTTTCATTGGATCGAACGGCGTCTGTTACATTGGGAACTGTGTCTTTAACATTGAAAACAATTTGTATTTAAAAGTTAGAAGAATATTTTTCGTTTTTTTACGGACATCTGCGTTTATCTCCGAAACGGCGTTAGATAGCTTTGCGGGAATGGTTTCGTTGGATCGAACGGGGTCTGTTACATTGGGAACTGTGTCTTTAACATAGAAAACAATTTGTATTTAAAAGTTAGAAAAATATTTTTCGATTTTTTACGGACATCTGCGTTTATCTCCGAAACGGCGTTAGATAGCTTTGCGGGAATGGTTTCATTGGATCGGACGGGGTCTGTTACGTTAGGAACTGTGTCTTTAACATTGAAAACAATTTGTACTTAAAAGTTAGAAGAATATTTATCCATTCTTTACGGACATCTGCGTTTATCTCCGAAACGGCGTTAGATAGCTTTGCGGGAATGGTTTCATTGGATCGAACGGGGTCTGTTACGTTAGGAACTGTGTCTTTAACATAGAAAACAATTTGTATTTAAAAGTTAGAAGAATATTTTTCGATTTTTTACGGACATCTGCGTTTATCTCCGAAACGGCGTTAGATAGCTTTGCGGGAATGGTTTCATGGGATCGAACGGGGGTCTGTTACGTTAGGAAATGTGTCTTTAACATTGAAAGCAATATGTATTTAAAAGTTAGAAGGATATTTTTTCGATTTTTTACGGACATCTGCGTTTATATCCGATAAGGTGTTAGATAGCTTTGCGGGAATAGTTTCATTGGATCGAACGGGGTCTGTTACATTGGGAACTGAGTCTTTAACATTGAAAACAATTTGTACTTAATAAGATAGAAGATATTTTTCGATTTTTTACGGACATCTGCGTTATCTCCGAAACGGCGTTAGATAGCTTTGCGGGAATGGTATCATTGGACCGAACGGGGTCTGTTACGTTAGGAAATGTGTCTTTAACATAGAAAACAATTTGTATTTAAAAGTTAGAAAAATATTTTTTCGATTTTTTACGGACATCTGCGTTTATCTCCGAAACGGCGTTAGATAGCTTTGCGGGAATGGTTTCATTGGATCGAACGGGGTCTGTTACGTTAGGAAATGTGTCTTTAACATAGAAAACAATTTGTATTTAAAAGTTAGAAAAATAGTTTTCGATTTTTTACGGACATCTACGTTTATCTCCCGAAACGGCGTTAGATAGCTTTGCGGGAATGGTGCCAGTGGACCGAACGGGGTCTGTTACGGTAGGACATATGCCTTTTACAATGTTATCAAATTGAATTGCAAAGTTGGAGTTACTTTTATCATTTTTTTCGGATATTAGCGTTTATTTCCGAAACGGCGACAGATAGCTTTGCGGGAATGGTTTCGTTGGATCGAACGGGGTCTGCTACGTTAGGAAATGTGTCTTTAACATAGAAAACAATTTGTATTTAAAAGTTAGAAAAATATTTTTCGATTTTTTACGGACAGCTGCATTTATCTCCGAAACCGGCGTTAGATAGCCTTGCGGGAATGGTTTCATTGGATCGAACGGGGTCTGTTACCGTTAGGAAAATGTGTCTTTAACATAGAAAACAATTTGTATTTAAAAGTTAGAAAAAATATTTTTCGATTTTTTACGGACATCTGCGTTTATCTCCGAAACGGCGTTAGATAGCTTTGCGGGAATGGTTTCATTGGATCGAACGGGGTCTGTTACGTTAGGAAATGTGTCTTTAACATAGAAAACAATTTGTATTTAAAAGTTAGAAAAATAGTTTTCGATTTTTTACGGACATCTACGTTTATCTCCGAAACGGCGTTAGATAGCTTTGCGGGAATGGTGCCAGTGGACCGAACGGGGTCTGTTACGGTAGGACATATGCCTTTTACAATGTTATCAAATTGAATTGCAAAGTTGGAGTTACTTTTATCATTTTTTTCGGATATTAGCGTTTATTTCCGAAACGGCGACAGATAGCTTTGCGGGATTGGTTTCGTTGGATCGAACGGGGGTCTGCTACGTTAGGAAATGTGTCCTTTAACATAGAAAACAATTTGTATTTAAAAGTTAGAAAAATATTTTTCGATTTTTTACGGACAGCTGCATTTATCTCCGAAACGGCGTTAGATAGCCTTGCGGGAATGGTTTCATTGGATCGAACGGGGTCTGTTACGTTAGGAAATGTATTTTTAACATAGAAAACAATTTGTATTTAAAAGTTAGAAGAATATTTTTCGATTTTTTACGGACATCTACGTTTATCTCCGAAACGGCGTTAGATAGCCTTGCGGGAATGGTTTCATTGGATCGAACGGGGGTCTGTTACGTTAGGAACTGTGTCTTTAACATTGAAAACAATTTGTACTTAAAAGTTAGAAAAATATATTTCGATTTTTTTACGGACAGCTGCATTTATCTCCGAAACGGCGTTAGATAGCTTTGCGGGAATGGTTTCGTTGGATCGAACGGGGTCTGCTACGTTAGGAAATGTGTCTTTAACATAGAAAACAATTTGTATTTAAAAGTTAGAAAAATATTTTTCGATTTTTTACGGACAGCTGCATTTATCTCCGAAACGGCGTTAGATAGCCTTGCGGGAATGGTTTCATTGGATCGAACGGGGTCTGTTACGTTAGGAACTGTGTCCTTAACATTGAAAACAATTTGTACTTAAAAGTTAGAAAAATATATTTCGATTTTTTACGGACAGCTGCATTTATCTCCGAAACGGCGTTAGATAGCTTTGCGGGAATGGTTTCGTTGGATCGAACGGGTCTGCTACGTTAGGAAATGTGTCTTTAACATAGAAAACAATTTGTATTTAAAAGTTAGAAAAATATTTTTCGATTTTTTACGGACAGCTGCATTTATCTCCGAAACGGCGTTAGATAGCCTTGCGGGAATGGTTTCATTGGATCGAACGGGGTCTGTTACGTTAGGAAATGTGTCTTTAACATAGAAAACAATTTGTATTTAAAAGTTAGAAAAATATTTTTCGATTTTTTACGGACATCTGCGTTTATCTCCGAAACGGCGTTAGATAGCTTTGCGGGAATGGTTTCATTGGATCGTACGGGGTCTGTTACGTTAGGAAATGTGTCTTTAACATTGAAAACAATTTGTATTTAAAAGTTAGAAGATTATTTTTCGATTTTTTACGGACATCTGCGTTTGTCTCCGAAACGGCGTTAGATAGCCTTGCGGGAATGGTTTCGTTGGATCGAACGGGGTCTGTTACGGTAGGACATATGCCTTTTACAATGTTATCAAATTGAATTGCAAAGTTGGAGTTACTTTTATCATTTTTTTCGGATATTAGCGTTTATTTCCGAAACGGCGACAGATTCTTTAACATTGAAAACAATTTGTATTTAAAAGTTAGAAGAATATTTTTCGATTTTTTACGGACATCTGCGTTTATCTCCGACACGGCGTTAGATAGCTTTGCGGGAATGGTTTCATTAGATCGAACGGGGTCTGTTACATTGGGAACTGTGTCTTTAACATTGAAAACAATTTGTACTTAAAAGTTAGAAGAATATTTTTCGATTTTTTACGGACATCTGCGTTTATCTCCGAAACGGCATTAGATAGCTTTGCAGGAATGGTTTCATTGGATCGAACGGGGTCTGTTACGTTAGGAAATGTGTCTTTAACATTGAAAACAATTTGTATTTAAAAGTTAGAAGAATATTTTTCGATTTTTTACGGACATCTGCGTTTATCTCCGAAACGGCGTTAGATAGCCTTACGGGAATGGTTTCGTTGGATCTAACGGGGTCTGTTACGTTAGGAAATGTGTCTTTAACATAGAAAACAATTTGTATTTAAAAGTTAGAAAAATAGTTTTCGATATTTTACGGCCATCTGCGTTTATCTCCGAAACGGCGTTAGATAGCTTTGCGGGAACGGTTTCCTTGGATCGAACGGGGTCTGTTACGTTAGGAACTGTGTCTTTAACATTGAAAACAATTTGTACTTAAAAGTTAGAAGAATATTTTTCGATTTTTTACGGACATCTGCGTTTATCTCCGAAACGGCGTTAGGTAGCTTTGCGGGAATGGTTTCATTGGATCGAACGGGGTCTGTTACGTTAGGAAATGTATCTTTAACATTGAAAACAATTTGTATTTAAAAGTTAGAAGAATATTTTTGGGTTTTTTACGGACATCTGCGTTTATCTCCGAAACGGCGTTAGATAGCCTTACGGGAATGGTTTCGTTGGATCTAACGGGGTCTGTTACGTTAGGAAATGTGTCTTTAACATAGAATACAATTTGTATTTAAAAGTTAGAAAAATAGTTTTCGATTTTTTACGGACATCTGCGGTTATCTCCGAAACGGCGTTAGATAGCTTTGCGGGAATGGTTTCATTGGACCGAACGGGGTCTGTTACGTTAGGAAATGTGTCTTTAACATTGAAAACAATATGTATTTAAAAGTTAGAAGGATATTTTTCGATTTTTTACGGACATCTGCGTTTATCTCCGAAACGGCGTTAGATAGCTTTGCGGGAATGGTTTCATTGGATCGAACGGGGTCTGTTACGTTAGGAACCGTGTCTTTAACATTGAAAACAATTTGTATTTAAAAGTTAGAAGAATATTTTTCGATATTTTACGGACATCTGCGTTTATCTCCGAAACGGCGTTAGATAGCTTTGCGGGAACGGTTTCCTTGGATCGAACGGGGTCTGTTACGTTAGGAACTGTGTCTTTAACATTGAAAACAATTTGTACTTAAAAGTTAGAATAATATTTATCCATTCTTTACGGACATCTGCGTTTATCTCCGAAACGGCGTTAGATAGCTTTGCGGGAATAGTGCCTGTGGACCGAACGGGGTCTGTTACGGTAGGACATATGCCTTTTACAATGTTATCAAATTGAATTGCAAAGTTGGAGTTACTTTTATCATTTTTTTCGGATATTAGCGTTTATTTCCGATACGGCGTCAGATAGCTTTGCGGGAATGGTTTCATTGGAACGAACGGGGTCTGTTACATAAGGAACCGTGTCTTTAACATTGAAAACAATTTGTATTTAAAAGTTAGAAGAATATTTTTCGATATTTTACGGACATCTGCGTTTATCTCCGAAACGGCGTTAGATAGCTTTGCGGGAACGGTTTCCTTGGATCGAATGGGGTCTGTTACGTTAGGAACTGTGTCTTTAACATTGAAAACAATTTGTACTTAAAAGTTAGAAGAATATTTATCCATTCTTTACGGACATCTGCGTTTATCTCCGAAACGGCGTTAGATAGCTTTGCGGGAATAGTGCCTGTGGACCGAACGGGGTCTGTTACGGTAGGACATATGCCTTTTACAATGTTATCAAATTGAATTGCAAAGTTGGAGTTACTTTTATCATTTTTTTCGGATATTAGCGTTTATTTCCGAAACGGCGTCAGATAGCTTTGCGGGAATGGTTTCATTGGAACGAACGGGGTCTGTTACATAAGGAACTGTGTCTTTAACATTGAAAACAATTTGTATTTAAAAGTTAGAAGAATATTTTTCGATTTTTTACGGACATCTGCGTTTATCTCCGAAACGGCGTTAGATAGCTTTGCGGGAATGGTTTCATTAGATCGAACGGGGTCTGTTACGTTAGGAACTGTGTCTTTAACATTGAAAACAATTTGTACTTAAAAGTTAGAAGATTATTTTTCGATTTTTTACGGACATCTGCGTTTATCTCCGAAATGGCGTTAGATAGCTTTGCGGGAATGGTTTCATTGGAACGAACGGGGTCTGTTACATAAGGAACTCTGTCTTTAACATTGAAAACAATTTGTATTTAAAAGTTAGAAGAATATGTTTCGATTTTTTACGGACATCTGCGTTTATCTCCGAAAGGGCGTTAGATAACTTTGCGGGAATGGTTTCATTAGATCGAACGGGGTCTGTTACATTGGGAACTGTGTCTTTAACATTGAAAACAATTTGTACTTAAAAGTTAGAAGAATATTTTTCGATTTTTTACGGACATCTGCGTTTATCTCCGAAACGGCATTAGATAGCTTTGCAGGAATGGTTTCATTGGATCGAACGGGGTCTGTTACGTTAGGAAATGTGTCTTTAACATTGAAAACAATTTGTATTTAAAAGTTAGAAGAATATTTTTCGATTTTTTACGGACATCTGCGTTTATCTCCGAAACGGCGTTAGATAGCCTTGCGGGAATGGTTTCGTTGGATCGAACGGGGTCTGCTACGTTAGGAAATGTGTCTTTAACATAGAAAACAATTTGTATTTAAAAGTTAGAAAAATATTTTTCGATTTTTTACGGACATCTGCGTTTATCTCCGAAACGGCGTTAGATAGCTTTGCGGGAATGGTTTCATTGGATCGAACGGGGTCTGTTACGTTAGGAACTGTGTCTTTAACATTGAAAACAATTTGTATTTAAAAGTTAGAAGAATATTTTTCGATTTTTACGGATATCTGCGTTTATCTCCGAAACTGCGTTAGATAGCCTTACGGGAATGGTTTCGTTGAATCGAACGGGGTCTGTTACGTTAGGAACTGTGTCTTTAACATTGAAAACAATTTCTACTTAAATGTTAGAAGAATATTTTTCGATTTTTTACGGACATCTGCGTTTATCTCCGAAACGGCGTTAGATAGCCTTGCGGGAATGGTTTCTTTGGATCGAACGGGGTCTGTTACGTTAGGAAATGTGTCTTTAACACAGAAAACAATTTGTATTTAAAAGTTAGAAAAATATTTTTCGATTTTTTACGGACATCTGCGTTTATCTCCGAAACGGGTTCTGTTACGTTAGGAAATGTGTCTTTAACATTGAAAACAATTTGTATTTAAAAGTTAGAAGGATATTTTTCGTTTTTTACGGACATCTGCGTTTATCTCCGAAACTGCGTTAGATAGCCTTACGGGAATGGTTTCGTTGAATCGAACGGGGTCTGTTACGTTAGGAACTGTGTCTTTACATTGAAAACAATTTGTACTTAAAAGTTAGAAGAATATTTTTCGATATTTTACGGACATCTGCGTTTATCTCCGAAACGGCGTTAGATAGCTTTGCGGGAATGGTTTCATTGGATCGAACGGGGGATACGTTAGGATATGTGTCTTTAACATTGAAAACAATATGTATTTAAAAGTTAGAAGAATATTTTTCGATTTTTTACGGACATCTGCGTTTATCTCCGAAACGGCGTTAGATAGCTTTGCGGGAATGGTTTCATTGGATCGAACGTGGTCTGTTACGTTAGGAAATGTGTCTTTAACATTGAAAACAATTTGTATTTAAAAGTTAGAAGAATATTTTTCGATTTTTTACGGACATCTGCGTTTATCTCCGAAACGGCGTTAGATAGCCTTGCGGGAATGGTTTCGTTGGATCGAACGGGGTCTGCTACGTTAGGAAATGTGTCTTTAACATAGAAAACAATTTGTATTTAAAAGTTAGAAAAATATTTTTCGATTTTTTACGGACATCTGCGTTTATCTCCGAAACGGCGTTAGATAGCTTTGCGGGAATGGTTTCATTGGATCGAACGGGGTCTGTTACGTTAGGAACTGTGTCTTTAACATTGAAAACAATTTGTACTTAAAAGTTAGAAGAATATTTTTCGATTTTTTACGGACATCTGCGTTTATCTCCGAAACGGCGTTAGATAGCTTTGCGGGAATGGTTTCATTGGATCGAACGGGGTCTGTTACGTTAGGAACTGTGTCTTTAACATAGAAAACCATTTGTATTTAAAAGTTAGAAGAATATTTTTCGATTTTTTACGGACATCTGCGTTTATCTCCGAAACGGCGTTAGATAGCTTTGCGGGAATGGTTTCATGGGATCGAACGGGGTCTGTTACGTTAGGAAATGTGTCTTTAACATTGAAAGCAATATGTATTTAAAAGTTAGAAGGATATTTTTCGATTTTTTACGGACATCTGCGTTTATATCCGATAAGGTGTTAGATAGCTATGCGGGAATAGTTTCATTGGATCGAACGGGGTCGGTTACATTGGGAACTGAGTCTTTAACATTGAAAACAATTTGTACTTAAAAGATAGAAGAATATTTTTCGATTTTTTACGGACATCTGCGTTTATCTCCGAAACGGCGTTAGATAGCTTTGCGGGAATGGTATCATTGGACCGAACGGGGTCTGTTACGTTAGGAAATGTGTCTTTAACATAGAAAACAATTTGTATTTAAAAGTTAGAAAAATATTTTTCGATTTTTTACGGACATCTGCGTTTATCTCCGAAACGGCGTTAGATAGCTTTGCGGGAATGGTATCATTGGACCGAACGGGGTCTGTTACGTTAGGAAATGTGTCTTTAACATAGAAAACAATTTGTATTTAAAAGTTAGAAAAATAGTTTTCGATTTTTTACGGACATCTACGTTTATCTCCGAAACGGCGTTAGATAGCTTTGCGGGAATGGTGCCAGTGGACCGAACGGGGTCTGTTACGGTAGGACATATGCCTTTTACAATGTTATCAAATTGAATTGCAAAGTTGGAGTTACTTTTATCATTTTTTTCGGATATTAGCGTTTATTTCCGAAACGGCGACAGATAGCTTTGCGGGAATGGTTTCGTTGGATCGAACGGGGTCTGCTACGTTAGGAAATGTGTCTTTAACATAGAAAACAATTTGTATTTAAAAGTTAGAAAAATATTTTTCGATTTTTTACGGACAGCTGCATTTATCTCCGAAACGGCGTTAGATAGCCTTGCGGGAATGGTTTCATTGGATCGAACGGGGTCTGTTACGTTAGGAAATGTATTTTTAACATAGAAAACAATTTGTATTTAAAAGTTAGAAGAATATTTTTCGATTTTTTACGGACATCTACGTTTATCTCCGAAGCGGCGTTAGATAGCCTTGCGGGAATGGTTTCATTGGATCGAACGGGGTCTGTTACGTTAGGAACTGTGTCTTTAACATTGAAAACAATTTGTACTTAAAAGTTAGAAAAATATATTTCGATTTTTTACGGACAGCTGCATTTATCTCCGAAACGGCGTTAGATAGCTTTGCGGGAATGGTTTCGTTGGATCGAACGGGGTCTGCTACGTTAGGAAATGTGTCTTTAACATAGAAAACAATTTGTATTTAAAAGTTAGAAAAATATTTTTCGATTTTTTACGGACAGCTGCATTTATCTCCGAAACGGCGTTAGATAGCCTTGCGGGAATGGTTTCATTGGATCGAACGGGGTCTGTTACGTTAGGAAATGTGTCTTTAACATAGAAAACAATTTGTATTTAAAAGTTAGAAAAATATTTTTCGATTTTTTACGGACATCTGCGTTTATCTCCGAAACGGCGTTAGATAGCTTTGCGGGAATGGTTTCATTGGATCGTACGGGGTCTGTTACGTTAGGAAATGTGTCTTTAACATTGAAAACAATTTGTATTTAAAAGTTAGAAGATTATTTTTCGATTTTTTACGGACATCTGCGTTTGTCTCCGAAACGGCGTTAGATAGCCTTGCGGGAATGGTTTCGTTGGATCGAACGGGGTCTGTTACGGTAGGACATATGCCTTTTACAATGTTATCAAATTGAATTGCAAAGTTGGAGTTACTTTTATCATTTTTTTCGGATATTAGCGTTTATTTCCGAAACGGCGACAGATTCTTTAACATTGAAAACAATTTGTATTTAAAAGTTAGAAGAATATTTTTCGATTTTTTACGGACATCTGCGTTTATCTCCGACACGGCGTTAGATAGCTTTGCGGGAATGGTTTCATTAGATCGAACGGGGTCTGTTACATTGGGAACTGTGTCTTTAACATTGAAAACAATTTGTACTTAAAAGTTAGAAGAATATTTTTCGATTTTTTACGGACATCTGCGTTTATCTCCGAAACGGCATTAGATAGCTTTGCAGGAATGGTTTCATTGGATCGAACGGGGTCTGTTACGTTAGGAAATGTGTCTTTAACATTGAAAACAATTTGTATTTAAAAGTTAGAAGAATATTTTCGATTTTTTACGGACATCTGCGTTTATCTCCGAAACGGCGTTAGATAGCCTTACGGGAATGGTTTCGTTGGATCTAACGGGGTCTGTTACGTTAGGAAATGTGTCTTTAACATAGAAAACAATTTGTATTTAAAAGTTAGAAAAATAGTTTTCGATATTTTACGGCCATCTGCGTTTATCTCCGAAACGGCGTTAGATAGCTTTGCGGGAACGGTTTCCTTGGATCGAACGGGGTCTGTTACGTTAGGAACTGTGTCTTTAACATTGAAAACAATTTGTACTTAAAAGTTAGAAGAATATTTTTCGATTTTTTACGGACATCTGCGTTTATCTCCGAAACGGCGTTAGGTAGCTTTGCGGGAATGGTTTCATTGGATCGAACGGGGTCTGTTACGTTAGGAAATGTATCTTTAACATTGAAAACAATTTGTATTTAAAAGTTAGAAGAATATTTTTGGGTTTTTTACGGACATCTGCGTTTATCTCCGAAACGGCGTTAGATAGCCTTACGGGAATGGTTTCGTTGGATCTAACGGGGTCTGTTACGTTAGGAAATGTGTCTTTAACATAGAATACAATTTGTATTTAAAAGTTAGAAAAATAGTTTTCGATTTTTTACGGACATCTGCGGTTATCTCCGAAACGGCGTTAGATAGCTTTGCGGGAATGGTTTCATTGGATCGAACGGGGTCTGTTACGTTAGGAAATGTGTCTTTAACATTGAAAACAATATGTATTTAAAAGTTAGAAGGATATTTTTCGATTTTTTACGGACATCTGCGTTTATCTCCGAAACGGCGTTAGATAGCTTTGCGGGAATAGTGCCAGTGGACCGAACGGGGTCTGTTACGGTAGGACATATGCCTTTTACAATGTTATCAAATTGAATTGCAAAGTTGGAGTTACTTTTATCATTTTTTTCGGATATTAGCGTTTATTTCCGATACGGCGTCAGATAGCTTTGCGGGAATGGTTTCATTGGAACGAACGGGGTCTGTTACATAAGGAACCGTGTCTTTAACATTGAAAACAATTTGTATTTAAAAGTTAGAAGAATATTTTTCGATTTTTTACGGACATCTGCGTTTATCTCCGAAACGGCGTTAGATAGCTTTGCGGGAATGGTTTCATTGGATCGAACGGGGTCTGTTACGTTAGGAAATGTGTCTTTAACATAGAAAACAATTTGTATTTAAAAGTTAGAAAAATATTTTTCGATTTTTTACGGACATCTGCGTTTATCTCCGAAACGGCGTTAGATAGCCTTGCGGGAATGGTTTCATTGGATCGAACGGGGTCTGTTACGTTAGGAAATGTGTCTTTAACATTGAAAACAATTTGTACTTAAAAGTTAGAAGAATATTTTTCGATTTTTTACGGACATCTGCGTTTATCTCCGAAACGGCGTTAGATAGCTTTGCGGGAATGGTTTCGTTGGATCGAACGGGGTCTGTTACGTTAGGAAATGTGTCTTTAACACAGAAAACAATTTGTATTTAAAAGTTAGAAAAATATTTTTCGATTTTTTACGGACATCTGCGTTTATCTCCGAAACAGCCTTAGATAGCTTTGCGGGAATGGTTTCATTGGATCGAACGGGGTCTGTTACGTTAGGAAATGTGTCTTTAACATTGAAAACAATTTGTATTTAAAAGTTAGAAGGATATTTTTCGTTTTTTACGGACATCTGCGTTTATCTCCGAAACTGCGTTAGATAGCCTTACGGGAATGGTTTCGTTGAATCGAACGGGGTCTGTTACGTTAGGAACTGTGTCTTTACATTGAAAACAATTTGTACTTAAAAGTTAGAAGAATATTTTTCGATATTTTACGGACATCTGCGTTTATCTCCGAAACGGCGTTAGATAGCTTTGCAGGAATGGTTTCGTTGGATCGAACGGGGTCTGCTGCGTTAGGAAATGTGTCTTTAACATAGAAAACAATTTGTATTTAAAAGTTAGAAAAATATTTTTCGATTTTTTACGGACATCTGCGTTTATCTCCGAAACGGCGTTAGATAGCTTTGCGGGAATGGTTTCATTGGATCGAACGGGGTCTGTTACGTTAGGAACTGTGTCTTTAACATTGAAAACAATTTGTACTTAAAAGTTAGAAGAATATTTTTCGATTTTTTACGGACATCTGCGTTTATCTCCGAAACGGCGTTAGATAGCTTTGCGGGAATGGTTTCATTGGATCGAACGGGGTCTGTTACGTTAGGAACTGTGTCTTTAACATTGAAAACAATTTGTATTTAAAAGTTAGAAGAATATTTTTCGATTTTTTACGGACATCTGCGTTTATCTCCGAAACGGCGTTAGATAGCTTTGCGGGAATGGTTTCATTGGATCGAACGGGGTCTGTTACGTTAGGAAATGTGTCTTTAACATTGAAAACAATATGTATTTAAAAGTTAGAAGGATATTTTTCGATTTTTTACGGACATCTGCGTTTATATCCGATACGGTGTTAGATAGCTTTGCGGGAATAGTTTCATTGGATCGAACGGGGTCTGTTACATTGGGAACTGAGTCTTTAACATTGAAAACAATTTGTACTTAAAAGATAGAAGAATATTTTTCGATTTTTTACAGACATCTGCGTTTATCTCCGAAACGGCGTTAGATAGCTTTGCGGGATTGGTTTCATTGGATCGAACGGGGTCTGTTACGTTAGGAACTGTGTCTTTAACATTGAAAACAATTTGTACTTAAAAGTTAGAAAAATATATTTCGATTTTTTACGGACAGCTGCATTTATCTCCGAAACGGCGTTAGATAGCTTTGCGGGAATGGTTTCGTTGGATCGAACGGGGTCTGCTACGTTAGGAAATGTGTCTTTAACATAGAAAACAATTTGTATTTAAAAGTTAGAAAAATATTTTTCGATTTTTTACGGACAGCTGCATTTATCTCCGAAACGGCGTTAGATAGCCTTGCGGGAATGGTTTCATTGGATCGAACGGGGTCTGTTACGTTAGGAAATGTGTCTTTAACATAGAAAACAATTTGTATTTAAAAGTTAGAAGAATATTTTTCGATTTTTTACGGACATCTGCGTTTATCTCCGAAACGGCGTTAGATAGCTTTGCGGGAATGGTTTCATTGGATCGAACGGGGTCTGTTACGTTAGGAAATGTGTCTTTAACATTGAAAACAATATGTATTTAAAAGTTAGAAGGATATTTTTCGATTTTTTACGGACATCTGCGTTTATATCCGATACGGTGTTAGATAGCTTTGCGGGAATAGTTTCATTGGATCGAACGGGGTCTGTTACGTTAGGAACTGTGTCTTTAACATTGAAAACAATTTGTATTTAAAAGTTAGAAGAATATTTTTCGATTTTTTACGGACATCTGCGTTTATCTCCGAAACGGCGTTAGATAGCTTTGCGGGAATGGTTTCATTGGATCGAACGGGGTCTGTTACGTTAGGAAATGTGTCTTTAACATTGAAAACAATATGTATTTAAAAGTTAGAAGGATATTTTTCGATTTTTTACGGACATCTGCGTTTATATCCGATACGGTGTTAGATAGCTTTGCGGGAATAGTTTCATTGGATCGAACGGGGTCTGTTACATTGGGAACTGAGTCTTTAACATTGAAAACAATTTGTACTTAAAAGATAGAAGAATATTTTTCGATTTTTTACAGACATCTGCGTTTATCTCCGAAACGGCGTTAGATAGCTTTGCGGGATTGGTTTCATTGGATCGAACGGGGTCTGTTACGTTAGGAACTGTGTCTTTAACATTGAAAACAATTTGTACTTAAAAGTTAGAAAAATATATTTCGATTTTTTACGGACAGCTGCATTTATCTCCGAAACGGCGTTAGATAGCCTTGCGGGAATGGTTTCATTGGATCGAACGGGGTCTGTTACGTTAGGAAATGTGTCTTTAACATTGAAAACAATTTGTATTTAAAAGTTAGAAGATTATTTTTCGATTTTTTACGGACATCTGCGTTTGTCTCCGAAACGGCGTTAGATAGCCTTGCGGGAATGGTTTCGTTGGATCGAACGGGGTCTGTTACGGTAGGACATATGCCTTTTACAATGTTATCAAATTGAATTGCAAAGTTGGAGTTACTTTTATCATTTTTTTCGGATATTAGCGTTTATTTCCGAAACGGCGACAGATTCTTTAACATTGAAAACAATTTGTATTTAAAAGTTAGAAGAATATTTTTCGATTTTTTACGGACATCTGCGTTTATCTCCGACACGGCGTTAGATAGCTTTGCGGGAATGGTTTCATTAGATCGAACGGGGTCTGTTACCTTGGGAACTGTGTCTTTAACATTGAAAACAATTTGTACTTAAAAGTTAGAAGAATATTTTTCGATTTTTTACGGACATCTGCGTTTATCTCCGAAACGGCATTAGATAGCTTTGCGGGAACGGTTTCCTTGGATCGAACGGGGTCTGTTACGTTAGGAACTGTGTCTTTAACATTGAAAACAATTTGTACTTAAAAGTTAGAAGAATATTTTTCGATTTTTTACGGACATCTGCGTTTATCTCCGAAACGGCGTTAGGTAGCTTTGCGGGAATGGTTTCATTGGATCGAACGGGGTCTGTTACGTTAGGAAATGTATCTTTAACATTGAAAACAATTTGTATTTAAAAGTTAGAAGAATATTTTTGGGTTTTTTACGGACATCTGCGTTTATCTCCGAAACGGCGTTAGATAGCCTTACGGGAATGGTTTCGTTGGATCTAACGGGGTCTGTTACGTTAGGAAATGTTTCTTTAACATAGAATACAATTTGTATTTAAAAGTTAGAAAAATAGTTTTCGATTTTTTACGGACATCTGCGGTTATCTCCGAAACGGCGTTAGATAGCTTTGCGGGAATGGTTTCATTGGATCGAACGGGGTCTGTTACGTTAGGAAATGTGTCTTTAACATTGAAAACAATATGTATTTAAAAGTTAGAAGGATATTTTTCGATTTTTTACGGACATCTGCGTTTATCTCCGAAACGGCGTTAGATAGCTTTGCGGGAATAGTGCCAGTGGACCGAACGGGGTCTGTTACGGTAGGACATATGCCTTTTACAATGTTATCAAATTGAATTGCAAAGTTGGAGTTACTTTTATCATTTTTTTCGGATATTAGCGTTTATTTCCGATACGGCGTCAGATAGCTTTGCGGGAATGGTTTCATTGGAACGAACGGGGTCTGTTACATAAGGAACCGTGTCTTTAACATTGAAAACAATTTGTATTTAAAAGTTAGAAGAATATTTTTCGATTTTTTACGGACATCTGCGTTTATCTCCGAAACGGCGTTAGATAGCTTTGCGGGAATGGTTTCATTGGATCGAACGGGGTCTGTTACGTTAGGAAATGTGTCTTTAACATAGAAAACAATTTGTATTTAAAAGTTAGAAAAACATTTTTCGATTTTTTACGGACATCTGCGTTTATCTCCGAAACGGCGTTAGATAGCCTTGCGGGAATGGTTTCATTGGATCGAACGGGGTCTGTTACGTTAGGAAATGAGTCTTTAACATTGAAAACAATTTGTACTTAAAAGTTAGAAGAATATTTTTCGATTTTTTACGGACATCTGCGTTTATCTCCGAAACGGCGTTAGATAGCTTTGCGGGAATGGTTTCGTTGTATCGAACGGGGTCTGCTACGTTAGGAAATGTGTCTTTAACACAGAAAACAATTTGTATTTAAAAGTTAGACAAATATTTTTCGATTTTTTACGGACATCTGCGTTTATCTCCGAAACGGCCTTAGATAGCTTTGCGGGAATGGTTTCATTGGATCGAACGGGGTCTGTTACGTTAGGAAATGTGTCTTTAACATTGAAAACAATTTGTATTTAAAAGTTAGAAGGATATTTTTCGTTTTTTACGGACATCTGCGTTTATCTCCGAAACTGCGTTAGATAGCCTTACGGGAATGGTTTCGTTGGATCGAACGGGGTCTGTTACGTTAGGAACTGTGTCTTTACATTGAAAACAATTTGTACTTAAAAGTTAGAAGAATATTTTTCGATATTTTACGGACATCTGCGTTTATCTCCGAAACGGCGTTAGATAGCTTTGCAGGAATGGTTTCATTGGATCGAACGGGGTCTGGTACGTTAGGATATGTGTCTTTAACATTGAAAACAATATGTATTTAAAAGTTAGAAGAATATTTTTCGATTTTTTACGGACATCTGCGTTTATCTCCGAAACGGCGTTAGATAGCTTTGCGGGAATGGTTTCATTGGATCGAACGGGGTCTGCTACGTTAGGAAAAGTGTCTTTAACATTGAAAACAATTTGTATTTAAAAGTTAGAAGAATATTTTTCGATTTTTTACGGACATCTGCGTTTATCTCCGAAACGGCCTTAGATAGCCTTGCGGGAATGGTTTCGTTGGATCGAACGGGGTCTGCTGCGTTAGGAAATGTGTCTTTAACATAGAAAACAATTTGTATTTAAAAGTTAGAAAAATATTTTTCGATTTTTTACGGACATCTGCGTTTATCTCCGAAACGGCGTTAGATAGCTTTGCGGGAATGGTTTCATTGGATCGAACGGGGTCTGTTACGTTAGGAACTGTGTCTTTAACATTGAAAACAATTTGTACTTAAAAGTTAGAAGAATATTTTTCGATTTTTTACGGACATCTGCGTTTATCTCCGAAACGGCGTTAGATAGCTTTGCGGGAATGGTTTCATTGGATCGAACGGGGTCTGTTACGTTAGGAACTGTGTCTTTAACATTGAAAACAATTTGTATTTAAAAGTTAGAAGAATATTTTTCGATTTTTTACGGACATCTGCGTATATCTCCGAAACGGCGTTAGATAGCTTTGCGGGAGTGGTTTCATTGGATCGAACGGGGTCTGTTACGTTAGGAAATGTGTCTTTAACATTGAAAACAATATGTATTTAAAAGTTAGAAGGATATTTTTCGATTTTTTACGGACATCTGCGTTTATATCCGATACGGTGTTAGATAGCTTTGCGGGAATAGTTTCATTGGATCGAACGGGGTCTGTTACATTGGGAACTGAGTCTTTAACATTGAAAACAATTTGTACTTAAAAGATAGAAGAATATTTTTCGATTTTTTACGGACATCTGCGTTTATCTCCGAAACGGCGTTAGATAGCTTTGCGGGAATGGTATCATTGGACCGAACGGGGTCTGTTACGTTAGGAAATGTGTCTTTAACATAGAAAACAATTTGTATTTAAAAGTTAGAAAAATATTTTTCGATTTTTTACGGACATCTGCTTTTATCTCCGAAACGGCGTTAGATAGCTTTGCGGGAATGGTATCATTGGACCGAACGGGGTCTGTTACGTTAGGAAATGTGTCTTTAACATAGAAAACAATTTGTATTTAAAAGTTAGAAGAATATTTTTCGATTTTTTACGGACATCTGCGTTTATCTCCGAAACGGCGTTAGATAGCTTTGCGGGAATGGTTTCATTGGATCGAACGGGGTCTGTTACGTTAGGAAATGTGTCTTTAACATTGAAAACAATTTGTATATAAAAGTTAGAAGAATATTTCTCGATTTTTTACGGACATCTGCGATTATCTCCGAAACGGCGTTAGATAGCTTTGCGGGAATGGTTTCATTGGATCGAACGGGGTCTGCTACGTTAGGAAATGTGTCTTTAACATAGAAAACAATTTGTATTTAAAAGTTAGAAAAATATTTTTCGATTTTTTACGGACAGCTGCATTTATCTCCGAAACGGCGTTAGATAGCCTTGCGGGAATGGTTTCATTGGATCGAACGGGGTCTGTTACGTTAGGAAATGTGTCTTTAACATTGAAAACAATTTGAACTTAAAAGTTAGAAGAATATTTTTCGATTTTTTATGGACATCTGCGTTTATCTCCGAAACGGCGTTAGATAGCTTTGCGGGAATGGTTTCATTGGATCTAACAGGGTCTGTTACATTAGGAAATGTGTCTTTAACATAGAAAACAATTTGTATTTAAAAGTTAGAAAAATAGTTTTCGATTTTTTACGGACATCTGCGTTTATCTCCGAAACGGCGTTAGATAGCTTTGCGGGAATGGTTTCATTGGATCGAACGGGGTCTGCTACGTTAGGAAATGTGTCTTTAACATTGAAAACAATTTGTATTTAAAAGTTAGAAGATTATTTATCGATTTTTTACGGACATCTGCGTTTATCTCCGAAACGGCGTTAGATAGCTTTGCGGGAATGGTTTCATGGGATCGAACGGGGTCTGTTACGTTAGGAAATGTGTCTTTAACATTGAAAACAATATGTATTTAAAAGTTAGAAGGATATTTTTCGATTTTTTACGGACATCTGCGTTTATATCCGATACGGTGTTAGATAGCTTTGCGGGAATAGTTTCATTGGATCGAACGGGGTCTGTTACATTGGGAACTGAGTCTTTAACATTGAAAACAATTTGTACTTAAAAGATAGAAGAATATTTTTCGATTTTTTACGGACATCTGCGTTTATCTCCGAAACGGCGTTAGATAGCTTTGCGGGAATGGTATCATTGGACCGAACGGGGTCTGTTACGTTAGGAAATGTGTCTTTAACATAGAGAACAATTTGTATTTAAAAGTTAGAAAAATATTTTTCGATTTTTTACGGACATCTGCGTTTATCTCCGGAAACGGCGTTAGATAGCTTTGCGGGAATGGTATCATTGGACCGAACGGGGTCTGTTACGTTAGGAAATGTGTCTTTAACATAGAAAACAATTTGTATTTAAAAGTTAGAAAAATAGTTTTCGATTTTTTACGGACATCTACGTTTATCTCCGAAACGGCGTTAGATAGCTTTGCGGGAATGGTGCCAGTGGACCGAACGGGGTCTGTTACGGTAGGACATATGCCTTTTACAATGTTATCAAATTGAATTGCAAAGTTGGAGGTACTTTTATCATTTTTTTCGGATATTAGCGTTTATTTCCGAAACGGCGACAGATAGCTTTGCGGGAATGGTTTCGTTGGATCGAACGGGGTCTGCTACGTTAGGAAATGTGTCTTTAACATAGAAAACAATTTGTATTTAAAAGTTAGAAAAATATTTTTCGATTTTTTACGGACAGCTGCATTTATCTCCGAAACGGCGTTAGATAGCCTTGCGGGAATGGTTTCATTGGATCGAACGGGGTCTGCTACGTTAGGAAATGTATTTTTAACATAGAAAACAATTTGTATTTAAAAGTTAGAAGAATATTTTTCGATTTTTTACGGACATCTACGTTTATCTCCGAAACGGCGTTAGATAGCCTTGCGGGAATGGTTTCATTGGATCGAACGGGGTCTGTTACGTTAGGAACTGTGTCTTTAACATTGAAAACAATTTGTACTTAAAAGTTAGAAAAATATATTTCGATTTTTTACGGACAGCTGCATTTATCTCCGAAACGGCGTTAGATAGCTTTGCGGGAATGGTTTCGTTGGATCGAACGGGGTCTGCTACGTTAGGAAATGTGTCTTTAACATAGAAAACAATTTGTATTTAAAAGTTAGAAAAATATTTTTCGATTTTTTACGGACATCTGCGTTTATCTCCGAAACGGCGTTAGATAGCTTTGCGGGAATGGTTTCATTGGATCGAACGGGGTCTGTTACGTTAGGAAATGTGTCTTTAACATTGAAAACAATTTGTATTTAAAAGTTAAAAGAATATTTTTCGATTTTTTACGGACATCTGCGTTTGTCTCCGAAACGGCGTTAGATAGCCTTGCGGAAATGGTTTCGTTGGATCGAACGGGGTCTGTTACGTTAGGAAATGTGTCTTTAACATAGAAAACAATTTGTATTTAAAAGTTAGAAAAATATTTTTCGATTTTTTACGGACATCTGCGTTTATCTCCGAAACGGCGTTAGATAGCTTTGCGGGAATGGTTTCATTGGATCGAACGGGGTCTGTTACGTTAGGAAATGTGTCTTTAACATTGAAAACAATTTGTATTTAAAAGTTAAAAGAATATTTTTCGATTTTTTACGGACATCTGCGTTTGTCTCCGAAACGGCGTTAGATAGCCTTGCGGGAATGGTTTCGTTGGATCGAACGGGGTCTGCTACGTTAGGAAATGTGTCTTTAACATAGAAAACAATTTGTATTTAAAAGTTAGAAAAATTTTTTTCGATTTTTTACGGACATCTGCGTTTATCTCCGAAACGGCGTTAGATAGCTTTGCGGGAATGGTTTCATTGGATCGAACGGGGTCTGTTACGTTAGGAACTGTGTCTTTAACATTGAAAACAATTTGTACTTAAAAGTTAGAAAGATATTTTTCGATGTTTTACGGACATCTGCGTTTATCTCCGAAACGGCGTTAGATAGCTTTGCGGGAATAGTTTCATTGGATCGAACGGGGTCTGTTACGTTAGGAAATGTGTCTTTAACATTGAAAACAATTTGTATTTAAAAGTTAGAAGATTATTTTTCGATTTTTTACGGACATGTGCGTTTATCTCCGAAACGGCGTTAGATAGCCTTGCGGGAATGGTTTCATTGGATCGAACGGGGTCTGTTACGTTAGGAAATGTATTTTTAACATAGAAAACAATTTGTATTTAAAAGTTAGAAGAATATTTTTCGATTTTTTACGGACATCTACGTTTATCTCCGAAACGGCGTTAGATAGCTTTGCGGGAATGGCTTCATTGGATCAAACGGGGTCTGTTACGTTAGGAGATGTGTCTTTAACATAGAAAACAATTTGTATTTAAAAGTTAGAAAAATATTTTTCGATTTTTTACGGACATCTGCGTTTATCTCCGAAACGGCCTTAGATAGCTTTGCGGGAATGGTTTCATTGGATCGAACGGGGTCTGTTACGTTAGGAACTGTGTCTTTAACATTGAAAACAATTTGTACTTAAAAGTTAGAAGAATATTTTTCGATTTTTTACGGACATCTGCGTTTATCTCCGAAACGGCGTTAAATAGCTTTGCGGGAATGGTGCCAGTGGACCGAACGGGGTCTGTTACGGTAGGACATATGCCTTTTACAATGTTATCAAATTGAATTGCAAAGTTGGAGTTACTTTTATCATTTTTTTCGGATATTAGCGTTTATTTCCGAAACGGCGACAGATAGCTTTGCGGGAATGGTTTCGTTGGATCGAACGGGGTCTGTTACGATAGGAACTGTGTCTTTAACATTGAAAACAATTTGTACTTAAAAGTTAGAAGAATATTTTTCGATTTTTTACGGACATCTGCGTTTATCTCCGAAACGGCGTTAGATAGCTTTGCGGGAATGGTTTCGTTGGATCGAGCGGGGTCTGCTACGTTAGGAAATGTGTCTTTAACATAGAAAACAATTTGTATTTAAAAGTTAGAAAAATATTTTTCGATTTTTTACGGACAGCTGCATTTATCTCCGAAACGGCGTTAGATAGCCTTGCGGGAATGGTTTCATTGGATCGAACGGGGTCTGTTACGTTAGGAAATGTATTTTTAACATAGAAAACAATTTGTATTTAAAAGTTAGAAGAATATTTTTCGATTTTTTACGGACATCTACGTTTATCTCCGAAACGGCGTTAGATAGCCTTGCGGGAATGGTTTCATTGGATCGAACGGGGTCTGTTACGGTAGGACATATGCCTTTTACAATGTTATCAAATTGAATTGCAAAGTTGGAGTTACTTTTATCATTTTTTTCGGATATTAGCGTTTATTTCCGAAACGGCGACAGATAGCTTTGCGGGAATGGTTTCGTTGGATCGAACGGGGTCTGTTACGATAGGAACTGTGTCTTTAACATTGAAAACAATTTGTACTTAAAAGTTAGAAAAATATTTTTCGATTTTTTACGGACAGCTGCATTTATCTCCGAAACGGCGTTAGATAGCCTTGCGGGAATGGTTTCATTGGATCGAACGGGGTCTGTTACGTTAGGAAATGTGTCTTTAACATAGAAAACAATTTGTATTTAAAAGTTAGAAAAATATTTTTCGATTTTTTACGGACATCTGCGTTTATCTCCGAAACGGCGTTAGATAGCTTTGCGGGAATGGTTTCATTGGATCGAACGGGGTCTGATACGTTAGGAAATGTGTCTTTAACATTGAAAACAATTTGTATTTAAAAGTTAAAAGAATATTTTTCGATTTTTTACGGACATCTGCGTTTATCTCCGAAACGGCGTTAGATAGCCTTGCGGGAATGGTTTCGTTGGATCGAACGGGGTCTGCTACGTTAGGAAATGTGTCTTTAACATAGAAAACAATTTGTATTTAAAAGTTAGAAAAATATTTTTCGATTTTTTACGGACATCTGCGTTTATCTCCGAAACGGCGTTAGATAGCTTTGCGGGAATGGTTTCATTGGATCGAACGGGGTCTGTTACGTTAGGAACTGTGTCTTTAACATTGAAAACAATTTGTACTTAAAAGTTAGAAGAATATTTTTCAATTTTTTATGGACATCTGCGTTTATCTCCGAAACGGCGTTAGATAGCTTTGCGGGAATGGTTTCATTGGATCGAACGGGGTCTGCTACGTTAAGAAATGTGTCTTTAACATTGAAAAAAATATGTACTTAAAAGTTAGAAGGATATTTTTCGATTTTTTACGGACATCTGCGTTTATCTCTGAAACGGCATTAGATAGCTTTGCAGGAATGGTTTCATTAGATCGAACGGGGTCTGTTACGTTAGGAAATGTGTCTTTAACATTGAAAACAATTTGTATTTAAAAGTTAGAAGAATATTTTTCGATTTTTTACGGACATCTGCGTTTATCTCCGACACGGCGTTAGATAGCTTTGCGGGAATGGTTTCATTAGATCGAACGGGGTCTGTTACATTGGGAACTGTGTCTTTAACATTGAAAACAATTTGTACTTAAAAGTTAGAAGAATATTTTTCGATTTTTTACGGACATCTGCGTTTATCTCCGAAACGGCATTAGATAGCTTTGCAGGAATGGTTTCATTGGATCGAACGGGGTCTGTTACGTTGGGAAATGTGTCTTTAACATTGAAAACAATTTGTATTTAAAAGTTAGAAGAATATTTTTCGATTTTTTACGGACATCTGCGTTTATCTCCGAAACGGCGTTAGATAGCCTTACGGGAATGGTTTCGTTGGATCTAACGGGGTCTGTTACGTTAGGAAATGTGTCTTTAACATAGAAAACAATTTGTATTTAAAAGTTAGAAAAATAGATTTCGATATTTTACGGCCATCTGCGTTTATCTCCGAAACGGCGTTAGATAGCTTTGCGGGAACGGTTTCCTTGGATCGAACGGGGTCTGTTACGTTAGGAACTGTGTCTTTAACATTGAAAACAATTTGTACTTAAAAGTTAGAAGAATATTTTTCGATTTTTTACGGACATCTGCGTTTATCTCCGAAACGGCGTTAGATAGCTTTGCGGGAATGGTTTCATTAGATCGAACGGGGTCTGTTACATTGGGAACTGTGTCTTTAACATTGAAAACAATTTGTACTTAAAAGTTAGAAGAATATTTTTCGATTTTTTACGGACATCTGCGTTTATCTCCGAAACGGCGTTAGGTAGCTTTGCGGGAATGGTTTCATTGGATCGAACGGGGTCTGTTACGTTAGGAAATGTATCTTTAACATTGAAAACAATTTGTATTTAAAAGTTAGAAGAATATTTTTGGGTTTTTTACGGACATCTGCGTTTATCTCCGAAACGGCGTTAGATAGCCTTACGGGAATGGTTTCGTTGAATCTAACGGGGTCTGTTACGTTAGGAAATGTGTCTTTAACATAGAATACAATTTGTATTTAAAAGTTAGAAAAATAGTTTTCGATTTTTTACGGACATCTGCGGTTATCTCCGAAACGGCGTTAGATAGCTTTGCGGGAATGGTTTCATTGGATCGAACGGGGTCTGTTACGTTAGGAAATGTGTCTTTAACATTGAAAACAATATGTATTTAAAAGTTAGAAGGATATTTTTCGATTTTTTACGGACATCTGCGTTTATCTCCGAAACGGCGTTAGATAGCTTTGCGGGAATAGTGCCAGTGGACCGAACGGGGTCTGTTACGGTAGGACATATGCCTTTTACAATGTTATCAAATTGAATTGCAAAGTTGGAGTTACTTTTATCATTTTTTTCGGATATTAGCGTTTATTTCCGATACGGCGTCAGATAGCTTTGCGGGAATGGTTTCATTGGAACGAACGGGGTCTGTTACATAAGGAACCGTGTCTTTAACATTGAAAACAATTTGTATTTAAAAGTTAGAAGAATATTTTTCGATTTTTTACGGACATCTGCGTTTATCTCCGAAACGGCGTTAGATAGCTTTGCGGGAATGGTTTCATTGGATCGAACGGGGTCTGTTACGTTAGGAAATGTGTCTTTAACATAGAAAACAATTTGTATTTAAAAGTTAGAAAAACATTTTTCGATTTTTTACGGACATCTGCGTTTATCTCCGAAACGGCGTTAGATAGCCTTGCGGGAATGGTTTCATTGGATCGAACGGGGTCTGTTACGTTAGGAAATGAGTCTTTAACATTGAAAACAATTTGTACTTAAAAGTTAGAAGAATATTTTTCGATTTTTTACGGACATCTGCGTTTATCTCCGAAACGGCGTTAGATAGCTTTGCGGGAATGGTTTCGTTGTATCGAACGGGGTCTGCTACGTTAGGAAATGTGTCTTTAACACAGAAAACAATTTGTATTTAAAAGTTAGACAAATATTTTTCGATTTTTTACGGACATCTGCGTTTATCTCCGAAACGGCCTTAGATAGCTTTGCGGGAATGGTTTCATTGGATCGAACGGGGTCTGTTACGTTAGGAAATGTTTCTTTAACATTGAAAACAATTTGTATTTAAAAGTTAGAAGGATATTTTTCGTTTTTTACGGACATCTGCGTTTATCTCCGAAACTGCGTTAGATAGCCTTACGGGAATGGTTTCGTTGAATCGAACGGGGTCTGTTACGTTAGGAACTGTGTCTTTACATTGAAAACAATTTGTACTTAAAAGTTAGAAGAATATTTTTCGATATTTTACGGACATCTGCGTTTATCTCCGAAACGGCGTTAGATAGCTTTGCAGGAATGGTTTCATTGGATCGAACGGGGTCTGGTACGTTAGGATATGTGTCTTTAACATTGAAAACAATATGTATTTAAAAGTTAGAAGAATATTTTTCGATTTTTTACGGACATCTGCGTTTATCTCCGAAACGGCGTTAGATAGCTTTGCGGGAATGGTTTCATTGGATCGAACGGGGTCTGCTACGTTAGGAAAAGTGTCTTTAACATTGAAAACAATTTGTATTTAAAAGTTAGAAGAATATTTTTCGATTTTTTACGGACATCTGCGTTTATCTCCGAAACGGCCTTAGATAGCCTTGCGGGAATGGTTTCGTTGGATCGAACGGGGTCTGCTGCGTTAGGAAATGTGTCTTTAACATAGAAAACAATTTGTATTTAAAAGTTAGAAAAATATTTTTCGATTTTTTACGGACATCTGCGTTTATCTCCGAAACGGCGTTAGATAGCTTTGCGGGAATGGTTTCATTGGATCGAACGGGGTCTGTTACGTTAGGAACTGTGTCTTTAACATTGAAAACAATTTGTACTTAAAAGTTAGAAGAATATTTTTCGATTTTTTACGGACATCTGCGTTTATCTCCGAAACGGCGTTAGATAGCTTTGCGGGAATGGTTTCATTGGATCGAACGGGGTCTGTTACGTTAGGAACTGTGTCTTTAACATTGAAAACAATTTGTATTTAAAAGTTAGAAGAATATTTTTCGATTTTTTACGGACATCTGCGTTTATCTCCGAAACGGCGTTAGATAGCTTTGCGGGAATGGTTTCATTGGATCGAACGGGCTCTGTTACGTTAGGAAATGTGTCTTTAACATTGAAAACAATATGTATTTAAAAGTTAGAAGGATATTTTTCGATTTTTTACGGACATCTGCGTTTATATCCGATACGGTGTTAGATAGCTTTGCGGGAATAGTTTCATTGGATCGAACGGGGTCTGTTACATTGGGAACTGAGTCTTTAACATTGAAAACAATTTGTACTTAAAAGATAGAAGAATATTTTTCGATTTTTTACGGACATCTGCGTTTATCTCCGAAACGGCGTTAGATAGCTTTGCGGGAATGGTATCATTGGACCGAACGGGGTCTGTTACGTTAGGAAATGTGTCTTTAACATAGAAAACAATTTGTATTTAAAAGTTAGAAAAATATTTTTCGATTTTTTACGGACATCTGCTTTTATCTCCGAAACGGCGTTAGATAGCTTTGCGGGAATGGTATCATTGGACCGAACGGGGTCTGTTACGTTAGGAAATGTGTCTTTAACATAGAAAACAATTTGTATTTAAAAGTTAGAAGAATATTTTTCGATTTTTTACGGACATCTGCGTTTATCTCCGAAACGGCGTTAGATAGCTTTGCGGGAATGGTTTCATTGGATCGAACGGGGTCTGTTACGTTAGGAAATGTGTCTTTAACATTGAAAACAATTTGTATATAAAAGTTAGAAGAATATTTCTCGATTTTTTACGGACATCTGCGATTATCTCCGAAACGGCGTTAGATAGCTTTGCGGGAATGGTTTCATTGGATCGAACGGGGTCTGCTACGTTAGGAAATGTGTCTTTAACATAGAAAACAATTTGTATTTAAAAGTTAGAAAAATATTTTTCGATTTTTTACGGACAGCTGCATTTATCTCCGAAACGGCGTTAGATAGCCTTGCGGGAATGGTTTCATTGGATCGAACGGGGTCTGTTACGTTAGGAAATGTGTCTTTAACATTGAAAACAATTTGAACTTAAAAGTTAGAAGAATATTTTTGGATTTTTTATGGACATCTGCGTTTATCTCCGAAACGGCGTTAGATAGCTTTGCGGGAATGGTTTCATTGGATCTAACAGGGTCTGTTACATTAGGAAATGTGTCTTTAACATAGAAAACAATTTGTATTTAAAAGTTAGAAAAATAGTTTTCGATTTTTTACGGACATCTGCGTTTATCTCCGAAACGGCGTTAGATAGCTTTGCGGGAATGGTTTCATTGGATCGAACGGGGTCTGCTACGTTAGGAAATGTGTCTTTAACATTGAAAACAATTTGTATTTAAAAGTTAGAAGATTATTTATCGATTTTTTACGGACATCTGCGTTTATCTCCGAAACGGCGTTAGATAGCTTTGCGGGAATGGTTTCATGGGATCGAACGGGGTCTGTTACGTTAGGAAATGTGTCTTTAACATTGAAAACAATATGTATTTAAAAGTTAGAAGGATATTTTTCGATTTTTTACGGACATCTGCGTTTATATCCGATACGGTGTTAGATAGCTTTGCGGGAATAGTTTCATTGGATCGAACGGGGTCTGTTACATTGGGAACTGAGTCTTTAACATTGAAAACAATTTGTACTTAAAAGATAGAAGAATATTTTTCGATTTTTTACGGACATCTGCGTTTATCTCCGAAACGGCGTTAGATAGCTTTGCGGGAATGGTATCATTGGACCGAACGGGGTCTGTTACGTTAGGAAATGTGTCTTTAACATAGAGAACAATTTGTATTTAAAAGTTAGAAAAATATTTTTCGATTTTTTACGGACATCTGCGTTTATCTCCGGAAACGGCGTTAGATAGCTTTGCGGGAATGGTATCATTGGACCGAACGGGGTCTGTTACGTTAGGAAATGTGTCTTTAACATAGAAAACAATTTGTATTTAAAAGTTAGAAAAATAGTTTTCGATTTTTTACGGACATCTACGTTTATCTCCGAAACGGCGTTAGATAGCTTTGCGGGAATGGTGCCAGTGGACCGAACGGGGTCTGTTACGGTAGGACATATGCCTTTTACAATGTTATCAAATTGAATTGCAAAGTTGGAGGTACTTTTATCATTTTTTTCGGATATTAGCGTTTATTTCCGAAACGGCGACAGATAGCTTTGCGGGAATGGTTTCGTTGGATCGAACGGGGTCTGCTACGTTAGGAAATGTGTCTTTAACATAGAAAACAATTTGTATTTAAAAGTTAGAAAAATATTTTTCGATTTTTTACGGACAGCTGCATTTATCTCCGAAACGGCGTTAGATAGCCTTGCGGGAATGGTTTCATTGGATCGAACGGGGTCTGCTACGTTAGGAAATGTATTTTTAACATAGAAAACAAATTTGAATTTAAAAGTTAGAAGAATATTTTTCGATTTTTTACGGACATCTACGTTTATCTCCGAAACGGCGTTAGATAGCCTTGCGGGAATGGTTTCATTGGATCGAACGGGGTCTGTTACGTTAGGAACTGTGTCTTTAACATTGAAAACAATTTGTACTTAAAAGTTAGAAAAATATATTTCGATTTTTTACGGACAGCTGCATTTATCTCCGAAACGGCGTTAGATAGCTTTGCGGGAATGGTTTCGTTGGATCGAACGGGGTCTGCTACGTTAGGAATGTGTCTTTAACATAGAAAACAATTTGTATTTAAAAGTTAGAAAAAATATTTTTCGATTTTTTACGGACATCTGCGTTTATCTCCGCAACGGCGTTAGATAGCTTTGGCGGAATGGTTTCATTGGATCGAACGGGGTCTGTTACGTTAGGAAATGTGTCTTTAACATTGAAACAATTTGTATTTAAAAGTTAAAAGGAATATTTTTCGATTTTTTACGGACATCTGCGTTTGTCCTCCGAAACGGCGTTAGATAGCCTTGCGGAAATGGTTTCATTGGATCGAACGGGGTCTGTTTACGTTAGGAAATGTGTCTTTAACATAGAAAACAATTTGTATTTAAAAGTTAGAAAAATATTTTCGATTTTTTACGGACATCTGCGTTTATCTCCGAAACGGCGTTAGATAGCTTTGCGGAATGGTTTCATTGGATCGAACGGGGTCTGTTACGTTAGGAAATGTGTCTTTAACATTGAAAACAATTGTATTTAAAAGTTAAAAGAATATTTTTCGATTTTTTTACGGACATCTGCGTTTTGTCTCCGAAACGGCGTTAGATAGCCTTGCGGGAATGGTTTCGTTGGATCGAACGGGGTCTGCTACGTTAGGAAATGTGTCTTTAACATAGAAAACAATTTGTATTTAAAGTTAGAAAAATTTTTTTCGATTTTTTACGGACATCTGCGTTTATTCTCCGAAACGGCGTTAGATAGCTTTGCGGGAATGGTTTCATTGGATCGAACGGGGTCTGTTACGTTAGGAACTGTGTCTTTAACATTGAAAACAATTTGTACTTAAAAGTTAGAAAGATATTTTTCGATGTTTTACGGACATCTGCGTTTATCTCCGAAACGGCGTTAGATAGCTTTGCGGAATAGTTTCATTGGATCGAACGGGGTCTGTTACGTTAGGAACTGTATTTTTAACATAGAAAACAATTTGTATTAAAAGTTAGAAGAATATTTTCGATTTTTTACGGACATCTACGTTTATCTCCGAAACGGCGTTAGATAGCTTTGCGGGAATGGCTTCATTGGATCAAACGGGGTCTGTTACGTTAGGAGATGTGTCTTTAACATAGAAAACAATTTGTATTTAAAAGTTAGAAAAATATTTTTTCGATTTTTTACGGACATCTGCGTTTATCTCCGAAACGGCCTTAGATAGCTTTGCGGAATGGTTTCATTGGATCGAACGGGGTCTGTTACGTTAGGAACTGTGTCTTTAACATTGAAAACAATTTGTACTTAAAAGTTAGAAGAATATTTTTCGATTTTTTACGGACATCTGCGTTTATCTCCGAAACGGCGTAAATAGCTTTGCGGAATGGTGCCAGTGGACCGAACGGGGTCTGTTACGGTAGGACATATGCCTTTTACAATGTTATCAAATTGAATTGCAAAGTTGGAGTTACTTTTATCATTTTTTTCGGATATTAGGCGTTTATTTCCCGAAACGGCGACAGATAGCTTTGCGGGAATGGTTTCGTTGGATCGAACGGGGTCTGTTACGATAGGAACTGTGTCTTTAACATTGAAAACAAATTGTACTTAAAAGTTAGAAGAATATTTTTCGATTTTTTACGGACATCTGCGTTTATCTCCGAAACGGCGTTAGATAGCTTTGCGGGAATGGTTTCGTTGGATCGAGCGGGGTCTGCTACGTTAGGAAATGTGTCTTTAACATAGAAAACAATTTGTATTTAAAAGTTAGAAAAATATTTTCGATTTTTTACGGACAGCTGCATTTATCTCCGAAACGGCGTTAGATAGCCTTGCGGGAATGGTTTCATTGGATCGAACGGGGTCTGTTACGTTAGGAAATGTATTTTTAACATAGAAAACAATTTGTATTTAAAAGTTAGAAGAATATTTTTCGATTTTTTACGGACATCTACGTTTATCTCCGAAACGGCGTTAGATAGCCTTGCGGGAATGGGTTTCAATTGGATCGAACGGGGTCTTTTACGGTAGGACATATGCCTTTTACAATGTTATCAAATTGAATTGCAAAGTTGGAGTTACTTTTATCATTTTTTTCGGATATTAGCGTTTATTTCCGAAACGGCGACAGATAGCTTTGCGGGAATGGTTTCGTTGGATCGAACGGGTCTGTTACGATAGGAACTGTGTCTTTAACATTGAAAACAATTTGTACTTAAAAGTTAGAAGAATATTTTTCGATTTTTTACGGACATCTGCGTTTATCTCCGAAACGGCGTTAGATAGCTTTGCGGGAATGGTTTCGTTGGATCGAGCGGGGTCTGCTACGTTAGGAAATGTGTCTTTAACATAGAAAACAATTTGTATTTAAAAGTTAGAAAAATATTTTTCGATTTTTTACGGACATCTGCGTTTATCTCCGAAACGGCGTTAGATAGCTTTGCGGGAATGGTTTCATTGGATCGAACGGGGTCTGATACGTTAGGAAATGTGTCTTTAACATTGAAAACAATTTGTATTTAAAAGTTAAAAGAATATTTTTCGATTTTTTACGGACATCTGCGTTTATCTCCGAAACGGCGTTAGATAGCCTTGCGGGAATGGTTTCGTTGGATCGAACGGGGTCTGCTACGTTAGGAAATGTGTCTTTAACATAGAAAACAATTTGTATTTAAAAGTTAGAAAAATATTTTTCGATTTTTTACGGACATCTGCGTTTATCTCCGAAACGGCGTTAGATAGCTTTGCGGGAATGGTTTCATTGGATCGAACGGGGTCTGTTACGTTAGGAACTGTGTCTTTAACATTGAAAACAATTTGTACTTAAAAGTTAGAAGAATATTTTTCAATTTTTTATGGACATCTGCGTTTATCTCCGAAACGGCGTTAGATAGCTTTGCGGGAATGGTTTCATTGGATCGAACGGGGTCTGCTACGTTAAGAAATGTGTCTTTAACATTGAAAAAAATATGTACTTAAAAGTTAGAAGGATATTTTTCGATTTTTTACGGACATCTGCGTTTATCTCTGAAACGGCATTAGATAGCTTTGCAGGAATGGTTTCATTAGATCGAACGGGGTCTGTTACGTTAGGAAATGTGTCTTTAACATTGAAAACAATTTGTATTAAAAGTTAGAAGAATATTTTTCGATTTTTTACGGACATCTGCGTTTATCTCCGACACGGCGTTAGATAGCTTTGCGGGAATGGTTTCATTAGATCGAACGGGGTCTGTTACATTGGGAACTGTGTCTTTAACATTGAAAACAATTTGTACTTAAAAGTTAGAAAAATATTTTTCGATTTTTTACGGACATCTGCGTTTATCTCCGAAACGGCATTAGATAGCTTTGCAGGAATGGTTTCATTGGATCGAACGGGGTCTGTTACGTTGGGAAATGTGTCTTTAACATTGAAAACAATTTGTATTTAAAAGTTAGAAGAATATTTTTCGATTTTTTACGGACATCTGCGTTTATCTCCGAAACGGCGTTAGATAGCCTTACGGGAATGGTTTCGTTGGATCTAACGGGGTCTGTTACGTTAGGAAATGTGTCTTTAACATAGAAAACAATTTGTATTTAAAAGTTAGAAAAATAGATTTCGATATTTTACGGCCATCTGCGTTTATCTCCGAAACGGCGTTAGATAGCTTTGCGGGAACGGTTTCCTTGGATCGAACGGGGTCTGTTACGTTAGGAACTGTGTCTTTAACATTGAAAACAATTTGTACTTAAAAGTTAGAAGAATATTTTTCGATTTTTTACGGACATCTGCGTTTATCTCCGAAACGGCGTTAGATAGCTTTGCGGGAATGGTTTCATTAGATCGAACGGGGTCTGTTACATTGGGAACTGTGTCTTTAACATTGAAAACAATTTGTACTTAAAAGTTAGAAGAATATTTTTCGATTTTTTACGGACATCTGCGTTTATCTCCGAAACGGCGTTAGGTAGCTTTGCGGGAATGGTTTCATTGGATCGAACGGGGTCTGTTACGTTAGGAAATGTATCTTTAACATTGAAAACAATTTGTATTTAAAAGTTAGAAGAATATTTTTGGGTTTTTTACGGACATCTGCGTTTATCTCCGAAACGGCGTTAGATAGCCTTACGGGAATGGTTTCGTTGGATCTAACGGGGTCTGTTATGTTAGGAAATGTGTCTTTAACATAGATTACAATTTGTATTTAAAAGTTAGAAAAATAGTTTTCGATTTTTTACGGACATCTGCGGTTATCTCCGAAACGGCGTTAGATAGCTTTGCGGGAATGGTTTCATTGGATCGAACGGGGTCTGTTACGTTAGGAAATGTGTCTTTAACATTGAAAACAATATGTATTTAAAAGTTAGAAGGATATTTTTCGATTTTTTACGGACATCTGCGTTTATCTCCGAAACGGCGTTAGATAGCTTTGCGGGAATAGTGCCAGTGGACCGAACGGGGTCTGTTACGGTAGGACATATGCCTTTTACAATGTTATCAAATTGAATTGCAAAGTTGGAGTTACTTTTATCATTTTTTTCGGATATTAGCGTTTATTTCCGATACGGCGTCAGATAGCTTTGCGGGAATGGTTTCATTGGAACGAACGGGGTCTGTTACATAAGGAACCGTGTCTTTAACATTGAAAACAATTTGTATTTAAAAGTTAGAAGAATATTTTTCGATTTTTTACGGACATCTGCGTTTATCTCCGAAACGGCCTTAGATAGCTTTGCGGGAATGGTTTCATTGGATCGAACGGGGTCTGTTACGTTAGGAAATGTGTCTTTAACATTGAAAACAATTTGTATTTAAAAGTTAAAAGAATATTTTTCGATTTTTTACGGACATCTGCGTTCGTCTCCGAAACGGCGTTAGATAGCCTTGCGGGAATGGTTTCGTTGGATCGAACGGGGTCTGCTACGTTAGGAAATGTGTCTTTAACATAGAAAACAATTTGTATTTAAAAGTTAGAAAAAATTTTTTCGATTTTTTACGGACATCTGCGTTTATCTCCGAAACGGCGTTAGATAGCTTTGCGGGAATGGTTTCATTGGATCGAACGGGGTCTGTTACGTTAGGAACTGTGTCTTTAACATTGAAAACAATTTGTACTTAAAAGTTAGAAAGATATTTTTCGATGTTTTACGGACATCTGCGTTTATCTCTGAAACGGCGTTAGATAGCTTTGCGGGAATAGTTTCATTGGATCGAACGGGGTCTGTTACGTTAGGAAATGTGTCTTTAACATTGAAAACAATTTGTATTTAAAAGTTAGAAGATTATTTTTCGATTTTTTACGGACATGTGCGTTTATCTCCGAAACGGCGTTAGATAGCCTTGCGGGAATGGTTTCATTGGATCGAACGGGGTCTGTTACGTTAGGAAATGTATTTTTAACATAGAAAACAATTTGTATTTAAAAGTTAGAAGAATATTTTTCGATTTTTTACGGACATCTACGTTTATCTCCGAAACGGCGTTAGATAGCTTTGCGGGAATGGCTTCATTGGATCAAACGGGGTCTGTTACGTTAGGAAATGTGTCTTTAACATAGAAAACAATTTGTATTTAAAAGTTAGAAAAATATTTTTCGATTTTTTACGGACATCTGCGTTTATCTCCGAAACGGCCTTAGATAGCTCTGCGGGAATGGTTTCATTGGATCGAACGGGGTCTGTTACGTTAGGAACTGTGTCTTTAACATTGAAAACAATTTGTACTTAAAAGTTAGAAGAATATTTTTCGATTTTTTACGGACATCTGCGTTTATCTCCGAAACGGCGTTAAATAGCTTTGCGGGAATGGTGCCAGTGGACCGAACGGGGTCTGTTACGGTAGGACATATGCCTTTTACAATGTTATCAAATTGAATTGCAAAGTTGGAGTTACTTTTATCATTTTTTTCGGATATTAGCGTTTATTTCCGAAACGGCGACAGATAGCTTTGCGGGAATGGTTTCGTTGGATCGAACGGGGTCTGTTACGATAGGAACTGTGTCTTTAACATTGAAAACAATTTGTACTTAAAAGTTAGAAGAATATTTTTCGATTTTTTACGGACATCTGCGTTTATCTCCGAAACGGCGTTAGATAGCTTTGCGGGAATGGTTTCGTTGGATCGAGCGGGGTCTGCTACGTTAGGAAATGTGTCTTTAACATAGAAAACAATTTGTATTTAAAAGTTAGAAAAATATTTTTCGATTTTTTACGGACAGCTGCATTTATCTCCGAAACGGCGTTAGATAGCCTTGCGGGAATGGTTTCATTGGATCGAACGGGGTCTGTTACGTTAGGAAATGTATTTTTAACATAGAAAACAATTTGTATTTAAAAGTTAGAAGAATATTTTTCGATTTTTTACGGACCTCTACGTTTATCTCCGAAACGGCGTTAGATAGCCTTGCGGGAATGGTTTCATTGGATCGAACGGGGTCTGTTACGTTAGGAACTGTGTCTTTAACATTGAAAACAATTTGTACTTAAAAGTTAGAAGAATATTTTTCGATTTTTTACGGACATCTGCGTTTATCTCCGAAACGGCGTTAGATAGCTTTGCGGGAATGGTGCCAGTGGACCGAACGGGGTCTGTTACGGTAGGACATATGCCTTTTACAATGTTATCAAATTGAATTGCAAAGTTGGAGTTACTTTTATCATTTTTTTCGGATATTAGCGTTTATTTCCGAAACGGCGACAGATAGCTTTGCGGGAATGGTTTCGTTGGATCGAACGGGGTCTGTTACGATAGGAACTGTGTCTTTAACATTGAAAACAATTTGTACTTAAAAGTTAGAAAAATATTTTTCGATTTTTTACGGACAGCTGCATTTATCTCCGAAACGGCGTTAGGTAGCTTTGCGGGAATGGTTTCATTGGATCGAACGGGGTCTGTTACGTTAGGAAATGTATCTTTAACATTGAAAACAATTTGTATTTAAAAGTTAGAAGAATATTTTTGGGTTTTTTACGGACATCTGCGTTTATCTCCGAAACGGCGTTAGATAGCCTTACGGGAATGGTTTCGTTGGATCTAACGGGGTCTGTTACGTTAGGAAATGTGTCTTTAACATAGAATACAATTTGTATTTAAAAGTTAGAAAAATAGTTTTCGATTTTTTACGGACATCTGCGGTTATCTCCGAAACGGCGTTAGATAGCTTTGCGGGAATGGTTTCATTGGATCGAACGGGGTCTGTTACGTTAGGAAATGTGTCTTTAACATTGAAAACAATATGTATTTAAAAGTTAGAAGGATATTTTTCGATTTTTTACGGACATCTGCGTTTATCTCCGAAACGGCGTTAGATAGCTTTGCGGGAATAGTGCCAGTGGACCGAACGGGGTCTGTTACGGTAGGACATATGCCTTTTACAATGTTATCAAATTGAATTGCAAAGTTGGAGTTACTTTTATCATTTTTTTCGGATATTAGCGTTTATTTCCGATACGGCGTCAGATAGCTTTGCGGGAATGGTTTCATTGGAACGAACGGGGTCTGTTACATAAGGAACCGTGTCTTTAACATTGAAAACAATTTGTATTTAAAAGTTAGAAGAATATTTTTCGATTTTTTACGGACATCTGCGTTTATCTCCGAAACGGCGTTAGATAGCTTTGCGGGAATGGTTTCATTGGATCGAACGGGGTCTGTTACGTTAGGAAATGTGTCTTTAACATAGAAAACAATTTGTATTTAAAAGTTAGAAAAACATTTTTCGATTTTTTACGGACATCTGCGTTTATCTCCGAAACGGCGTTAGATAGCCTTGCGGGAATGGTTTCATTGGATCGAACGGGGTCTGTTACGTTAGGAAATGAGTCTTTAACATTGAAAACAATTTGTACTTAAAAGTTAGAAGAATATTTTTCGATTTTTTACGGACATCTGCGTTTATCTCCGAAACGGCGTTAGATAGCTTTGCGGGAATGGTTTCGTTGTATCGAACGGGGTCTGCTACGTTAGGAAATGTGTCTTTAACACAGAAAACAATTTGTATTTAAAAGTTAGACAAATATTTTTCGATTTTTTACGGACATCTGCGTTTATCTCCGAAACGGCCTTAGATAGCTTTGCGGGAATGGTTTCATTGGATCGAACGGGGTCTGTTACGTTAGGAAATGTGTCTTTAACATTGAAAACAATTTGTATTTAAAAGTTAGAAGGATATTTTTCGTTTTTTACGGACATCTGCGTTTATCTCCGAAACTGCGTTAGATAGCCTTACGGGAATGGTTTCGTTGGATCGAACGGGGTCTGTTACGTTAGGAACTGTGTCTTTACATTGAAAACAATTTGTACTTAAAAGTTAGAAGAATATTTTTCGATATTTTACGGACATCTGCGTTTATCTCCGAAACGGCGTTAGATAGCTTTGCAGGAATGGTTTCATTGGATCGAACGGGGTCTGGTACGTTAGGATATGTGTCTTTAACATTGAAAACAATATGTATTTAAAAGTTAGAAGAATATTTTTCGATTTTTTACGGACATCTGCGTTTATCTCCGAAACGGCGTTAGATAGCTTTGCGGGAATGGTTTCATTGGATCGAACGGGGTCTGCTACGTTAGGAAAAGTGTCTTTAACATTGAAAACAATTTGTATTTAAAAGTTAGAAGAATATTTTTCGATTTTTTACGGACATCTGCGTTTATCTCCGAAACGGCCTTAGATAGCCTTGCGGGAATGGTTTCGTTGGATCGAACGGGGTCTGCTGCGTTAGGAAATGTGTCTTTAACATAGAAAACAATTTGTATTTAAAAGTTAGAAAAATATTTTTCGATTTTTTACGGACATCTGCGTTTATCTCCGAAACGGCGTTAGATAGCTTTGCGGGAATGGTTTCATTGGATCGAACGGGGTCTGTTACGTTAGGAACTGTGTCTTTAACATTGAAAACAATTTGTACTTAAAAGTTAGAAGAATATTTTTCGATTTTTTACGGACATCTGCGTTTATCTCCGAAACGGCGTTAGATAGCTTTGCGGGAATGGTTTCATTGGATCGAACGGGGTCTGTTACGTTAGGAACTGTGTCTTTAACATTGAAAACAATTTGTATTTAAAAGTTAGAAGAATATTTTTCGATTTTTTACGGACATCTGCGTATATCTCCGAAACGGCGTTAGATAGCTTTGCGGGAGTGGTTTCATTGGATCGAACGGGGTCTGTTACGTTAGGAAATGTGTCTTTAACATTGAAAACAATATGTATTTAAAAGTTAGAAGGATATTTTTCGATTTTTTACGGACATCTGCGTTTATATCCGATACGGTGTTAGATAGCTTTGCGGGAATAGTTTCATTGGATCGAACGGGGTCTGTTACATTGGGAACTGAGTCTTTAACATTGAAAACAATTTGTACTTAAAAGATAGAAGAATATTTTTCGATTTTTTACGGACATCTGCGTTTATCTCCGAAACGGCGTTAGATAGCTTTGCGGGAATGGTATCATTGGACCGAACGGGGTCTGTTACGTTAGGAAATGTGTCTTTAACATAGAAAACAATTTGTATTTAAAAGTTAGAAAAATATTTTTCGATTTTTTACGGACATCTGCTTTTATCTCCGAAACGGCGTTAGATAGCTTTGCGGGAATGGTATCATTGGACCGAACGGGGTCTGTTACGTTAGGAAATGTGTCTTTAACATAGAAAACAATTTGTATTTAAAAGTTAGAAGAATATTTTTCGATTTTTTACGGACATCTGCGTTTATCTCCGAAACGGCGTTAGATAGCTTTGCGGGAATGGTTTCATTGGATCGAACGGGGTCTGTTACGTTAGGAAATGTGTCTTTAACATTGAAAACAATTTGTATATAAAAGTTAGAAGAATATTTCTCGATTTTTTACGGACATCTGCGATTATCTCCGAAACGGCGTTAGATAGCTTTGCGGGAATGGTTTCATTGGATCGAACGGGGTCTGCTACGTTAGGAAATGTGTCTTTAACATAGAAAACAATTTGTATTTAAAAGTTAGAAAAATATTTTTCGATTTTTTACGGACAGCTGCATTTATCTCCGAAACGGCGTTAGATAGCCTTGCGGGAATGGTTTCATTGGATCGAACGGGGTCTGTTACGTTAGGAAATGTGTCTTTAACATTGAAAACAATTTGAACTTAAAAGTTAGAAGAATATTTTTCGATTTTTTATGGACATCTGCGTTTATCTCCGAAACGGCGTTAGATAGCTTTGCGGGAATGGTTTCATTGGATCTAACAGGGTCTGTTACATTAGGAAATGTGTCTTTAACATAGAAAACAATTTGTATTTAAAAGTTAGAAAAATAGTTTTCGATTTTTTACGGACATCTGCGTTTATCTCCGAAACGGCGTTAGATAGCTTTGCGGGAATGGTTTCATTGGATCGAACGGGGTCTGCTACGTTAGGAAATGTGTCTTTAACATTGAAAACAATTTGTATTTAAAAGTTAGAAGATTATTTATCGATTTTTTACGGACATCTGCGTTTATCTCCGAAACGGCGTTAGATAGCTTTGCGGGAATGGTTTCATGGGATCGAACGGGGTCTGTTACGTTAGGAAATGTGTCTTTAACATTGAAAACAATATGTATTTAAAAGTTAGAAGGATATTTTTCGATTTTTTACGGACATCTGCGTTTATATCCGATACGGTGTTAGATAGCTTTGCGGGAATAGTTTCATTGGATCGAACGGGGTCTGTTACATTGGGAACTGAGTCTTTAACATTGAAAACAATTTGTACTTAAAAGATAGAAGAATATTTTTCGATTTTTTACGGACATCTGCGTTTATCTCCGAAACGGCGTTAGATAGCTTTGCGGGAATGGTATCATTGGACCGAACGGGGTCTGTTACGTTAGGAAATGTGTCTTTAACATAGAGAACAATTTGTATTTAAAAGTTAGAAAAATATTTTTCGATTTTTTACGGACATCTGCGTTTATCTCCGGAAACGGCGTTAGATAGCTTTGCGGGAATGGTATCATTGGACCGAACGGGGTCTGTTACGTTAGGAAATGTGTCTTTAACATAGAAAACAATTTGTATTTAAAAGTTAGAAAAATAGTTTTCGATTTTTTACGGACATCTACGTTTATCTCCGAAACGGCGTTAGATAGCTTTGCGGGAATGGTGCCAGTGGACCGAACGGGGTCTGTTACGGTAGGACATATGCCTTTTACAATGTTATCAAATTGAATTGCAAAGTTGGAGGTACTTTTATCATTTTTTTCGGATATTAGCGTTTATTTCCGAAACGGCGACAGATAGCTTTGCGGGAATGGTTTCGTTGGATCGAACGGGGTCTGCTACGTTAGGAAATGTGTCTTTAACATAGAAAACAATTTGTATTTAAAAGTTAGAAAAATATTTTTCGATTTTTTACGGACAGCTGCATTTATCTCCGAAACGGCGTTAGATAGCCTTGCGGGAATGGTTTCATTGGATCGAACGGGGTCTGCTACGTTAGGAAATGTATTTTTAACATAGAAAACAATTTGTATTTAAAAGTTAGAAGAATATTTTTCGATTTTTTACGGACATCTACGTTTATCTCCGAAACGGCGTTAGATAGCCTTGCGGGAATGGTTTCATTGGATCGAACGGGGTCTGTTACGTTAGGAACTGTGTCTTTAACATTGAAAACAATTTGTACTTAAAAGTTAGAAAAATATATTTCGATTTTTTACGGACAGCTGCATTTATCTCCGAAACGGCGTTAGATAGCTTTGCGGGAATGGTTTCGTTGGATCGAACGGGGTCTGCTACGTTAGGAAATGTGTCTTTAACATAGAAAACAATTTGTATTTAAAAGTTAGAAAAATATTTTTCGATTTTTTACGGACATCTGCGTTTATCTCCGAAACGGCGTTAGATAGCTTTGCGGGAATGGTTTCATTGGATCGAACGGGGTCTGTTACGTTAGGAAATGTGTCTTTAACATTGAAAACAATTTGTATTTAAAAGTTAAAAGAATATTTTTCGATTTTTTACGGACATCTGCGTTTGTCTCCGAAACGGCGTTAGATAGCCTTGCGGAAATGGTTTCATTGGATCGAACGGGGTCTGTTACGTTAGGAAATGTGTCTTTAACATAGAAAACAATTTGTATTTAAAAGTTAGAAAAATATTTTTCGATTTTTTACGGACATCTGCGTTTATCTCCGAAACGGCGTTAGATAGCTTTGCGGGAATGGTTTCATTGGATCGAACGGGGTCTGTTACGTTAGGAAATGTGTCTTTAACATTGAAAACAATTTGTATTTAAAAGTTAAAAGAATATTTTTCGATTTTTTACGGACATCTGCGTTTGTCTCCGAAACGGCGTTAGATAGCCTTGCGGGAATGGTTTCGTTGGATCGAACGGGGTCTGCTACGTTAGGAAATGTGTCTTTAACATAGAAAACAATTTGTATTTAAAAGTTAGAAAAATTTTTTTCGATTTTTTACGGACATCTGCGTTTATCTCCGAAACGGCGTTAGATAGCTTTGCGGGAATGGTTTCATTGGATCGAACGGGGTCTGTTACGTTAGGAACTGTGTCTTTAACATTGAAAACAATTTGTACTTAAAAGTTAGAAAGATATTTTTCGATGTTTTACGGACATCTGCGTTTATCTCCGAAACGGCGTTAGATAGCTTTGCGGGAATAGTTTCATTGGATCGAACGGGGTCTGTTACGTTAGGAAATGTGTCTTTAACATTGAAAACAATTTGTATTTAAAAGTTAGAAGATTATTTTTCGATTTTTTACGGACATGTGCGTTTATCTCCGAAACGGCGTTAGATAGCCTTGCGGGAATGGTTTCATTGGATCGAACGGGGTCTGTTACGTTAGGAAATGTATTTTTAACATAGAAAACAATTTGTATTTAAAAGTTAGAAGAATATTTTTCGATTTTTTACGGACATCTACGTTTATCTCCGAAACGGCGTTAGATAGCTTTGCGGGAATGGCTTCATTGGATCAAACGGGGTCTGTTACGTTAGGAGATGTGTCTTTAACATAGAAAACAATTTGTATTTAAAAGTTAGAAAAATATTTTTCGATTTTTTACGGACATCTGCGTTTATCTCCGAAACGGCCTTAGATAGCTTTGCGGGAATGGTTTCATTGGATCGAACGGGGTCTGTTACGTTAGGAACTGTGTCTTTAACATTGAAAACAATTTGTACTTAAAAGTTAGAAGAATATTTTTCGATTTTTTACGGACATCTGCGTTTATCTCCGAAACGGCGTTAAATAGCTTTGCGGGAATGGTGCCAGTGGACCGAACGGGGTCTGTTACGGTAGGACATATGCCTTTTACAATGTTATCAAATTGAATTGCAAAGTTGGAGTTACTTTTATCATTTTTTTCGGATATTAGCGTTTATTTCCGAAACGGCGACAGATAGCTTTGCGGGAATGGTTTCGTTGGATCGAACGGGGTCTGTTACGATAGGAACTGTGTCTTTAACATTGAAAACAATTTGTACTTAAAAGTTAGAAGAATATTTTTCGATTTTTTACGGACATCTGCGTTTATCTCCGAAACGGCGTTAGATAGCTTTGCGGGAATGGTTTCGTTGGATCGAGCGGGGTCTGCTACGTTAGGAAATGTGTCTTTAACATAGAAAACAATTTGTATTTAAAAGTTAGAAAAATATTTTTCGATTTTTTACGGACAGCTGCATTTATCTCCGAAACGGCGTTAGATAGCCTTGCGGGAATGGTTTCATTGGATCGAACGGGGTCTGTTACGTTAGGAAATGTATTTTTAACATAGAAAACAATTTGTATTTAAAAGTTAGAAGAATATTTTTCGATTTTTTACGGACATCTACGTTTATCTCCGAAACGGCGTTAGATAGCCTTGCGGGAATGGTTTCATTGGATCGAACGGGGTCTGTTACGGTAGGACATATGCCTTTTACAATGTTATCAAATTGAATTGCAAAGTTGGAGTTACTTTTATCATTTTTTTCGGATATTAGCGTTTATTTCCGAAACGGCGACAGATAGCTTTGCGGGAATGGTTTCGTTGGATCGAACGGGGTCTGTTACGATAGGAACTGTGTCTTTAACATTGAAAACAATTTGTACTTAAAAGTTAGAAAAATATTTTTCGATTTTTTTACGGACAGCTGCATTTATCTCCGAAACGGCGTTAGATAGCCTTGCGGGAATGGTTTCATTGGATCGAACGGGGTCTGTTACGTTAGGAAATGTGTCTTTAACATAGAAAACAATTTGTATTTAAAAGTTAGAAAAATATTTTTCGATTTTTTACGGACATCTGCGTTTATCTCCGAAACGGCGTTAGATAGCTTTGCGGGAATGGTTTCATTGGATCGAACGGGGTCTGATACGTTAGGAAATGTGTCTTTAACATTGAAAACAATTTGTATTTAAAAGTTAAAAGAATATTTTTCGATTTTTTACGGACATCTGCGTTTATCTCCGAAACGGCGTTAGATAGCCTTGCGGGAATGGTTTCGTTGGATCGAACGGGGTCTGCTACGTTAGGAAATGTGTCTTTAACATAGAAAACAATTTGTATTTAAAAGTTAGAAAAATATTTTTCGATTTTTTACGGACATCTGCGTTTATCTCCGAAACGGCGTTAGATAGCTTTGCGGGAATGGTTTCATTGGATCGAACGGGGTCTGTTACGTTAGGAACTGTGTCTTTAACATTGAAAACAATTTGTACTTAAAAGTTAGAAGAATATTTTTCAATTTTTTATGGACATCTGCGTTTATCTCCGAAACGGCGTTAGATAGCTTTGCGGGAATGGTTTCATTGGATCGAACGGGGTCTGCTACGTTAAGAAATGTGTCTTTAACATTGAAAAAAATATGTACTTAAAAGTTAGAAGGATATTTTTCGATTTTTTACGGACATCTGCGTTTATCTCTGAAACGGCATTAGATAGCTTTGCAGGAATGGTTTCATTAGATCGAACGGGGTCTGTTACGTTAGGAAATGTGTCTTTAACATTGAAAACAATTTGTATTTAAAAGTTAGAAGAATATTTTTCGATTTTTTACGGACATCTGCGTTTATCTCCGACACGGCGTTAGATAGCTTTGCGGGAATGGTTTCATTAGATCGAACGGGGTCTGTTACATTGGGAACTGTGTCTTTAACATTGAAAACAATTTGTACTTAAAAGTTAGAAGAATATTTTTCGATTTTTTACGGACATCTGCGTTTATCTCCGAAACGGCATTAGATAGCTTTGCAGGAATGGTTTCATTGGATCGAACGGGGTCTGTTACGTTGGGAAATGTGTCTTTAACATTGAAAACAATTTGTATTTAAAAGTTAGAAGAATATTTTTCGATTTTTTACGGACATCTGCGTTTATCTCCGAAACGGCGTTAGATAGCCTTACGGGAATGGTTTCGTTGGATCTAACGGGGTCTGTTACGTTAGGAAATGTGTCTTTAACATAGAAAACAATTTGTATTTAAAAGTTAGAAAAATAGATTTCGATATTTTACGGCCATCTGCGTTTATCTCCGAAACGGCGTTAGATAGCTTTGCGGGAACGGTTTCCTTGGATCGAACGGGGTCTGTTACGTTAGGAACTGTGTCTTTAACATTGAAAACAATTTGTACTTAAAAGTTAGAAGAATATTTTTCGATTTTTTACGGACATCTGCGTTTATCTCCGAAACGGCGTTAGATAGCTTTGCGGGAATGGTTTCATTAGATCGAACGGGGTCTGTTACATTGGGAACTGTGTCTTTAACATTGAAAACAATTTGTACTTAAAAGTTAGAAGAATATTTTTCGATTTTTTACGGACATCTGCGTTTATCTCCGAAACGGCGTTAGGTAGCTTTGCGGGAATGGTTTCATTGGATCGAACGGGGTCTGTTACGTTAGGAAATGTATCTTTAACATTGAAAACAATTTGTATTTAAAAGTTAGAAGAATATTTTTGGGTTTTTTACGGACATCTGCGTTTATCTCCGAAACGGCGTTAGATAGCCTTACGGGAATGGTTTCGTTGGATCTAACGGGGTCTGTTACGTTAGGAAATGTGTCTTTAACATAGAATACAATTTGTATTTAAAAGTTAGAAAAATAGTTTTCGATTTTTTACGGACATCTGCGGTTATCTCCGAAACGGCGTTAGATAGCTTTGCGGGAATGGTTTCATTGGATCGAACGGGGCCTGTTACGTTAGGAAATGTGTCTTTAACATTGAAAACAATATGTATTTAAAAGTTAGAAGGATATTTTTCGATTTTTTACGGACATCTGCGTTTATCTCCGAAACGGCGTTAGATAGCTTTGCGGGAATAGTGCCAGTGGACCGAACGGGGTCTGTTACGGTAGGACATATGCCTTTTACAATGTTATCAAATTGAATTGCAAAGTTGGAGTTACTTTTATCATTTTTTTCGGATATTAGCGTTTATTTCCGATACGGCGTCAGATAGCTTTGCGGGAATGGTTTCATTGGAACGAACGGGGTCTGTTACATAAGGAACCGTGTCTTTAACATTGAAAACAATTTGTATTTAAAAGTTAGAAGAATATTTTTCGATTTTTTACGGACATCTGCGTTTATCTCCGAAACGGCGTTAGATAGCTTTGCGGGAATGGTTTCATTGGATCGAACGGGGTCTGTTACGTTAGGAAATGTGTCTTTAACATAGAAAACAATTTGTATTTAAAAGTTAGAAAAACATTTTTCGATTTTTTACGGACATCTGCGTTTATCTCCGAAACGGCGTTAGATAGCCTTGCGGGAATGGTTTCATTGGATCGAACGGGGTCTGTTACGTTAGGAAATGAGTCTTTAACATTGAAAACAATTTGTACTTAAAAGTTAGAAGAATATTTTTCGATTTTTTACGGACATCTGCGTTTATCTCCGAAACGGCGTTAGATAGCTTTGCGGGAATGGTTTCGTTGTATCGAACGGGGTCTGCTACGTTAGGAAATGTGTCTTTAACACAGAAAACAATTTGTATTTAAAAGTTAGACAAATATTTTTCGATTTTTTACGGACATCTGCGTTTATCTCCGAAACGGCCTTAGATAGCTTTGCGGGAATGGTTTCATTGGATCGAACGGGGTCTGTTACGTTAGGAAATGTGTCTTTAACATTGAAAACAATTTGTATTTAAAAGTTAGAAGGATATTTTTCGTTTTTTACGGACATCTGCGTTTATCTCCGAAACTGCGTTAGATAGCCTTACGGGAATGGTTTCGTTGAATCGAACGGGGTCTGTTACGTTAGGAACTGTGTCTTTACATTGAAAACAATTTGTACTTAAAAGTTAGAAGAATATTTTTCGATATTTTACGGACATCTGCGTTTATCTCCGAAACGGCGTTAGATAGCTTTGCAGGAATGGTTTCATTGGATCGAACGGGGTCTGGTACGTTAGGATATGTGTCTTTAACATTGAAAACAATATGTATTTAAAAGTTAGAAGAATATTTTTCGATTTTTTACGGACATCTGCGTTTATCTCCGAAACGGCGTTAGATAGCTTTGCGGGAATGGTTTCATTGGATCGAACGGGGTCTGCTACGTTAGGAAAAGTGTCTTTAACATTGAAAACAATTTGTATTTAAAAGTTAGAAGAATATTTTTCGATTTTTTACGGACATCTGCGTTTATCTCCGAAACGGCCTTAGATAGCCTTGCGGGAATGGTTTCGTTGGATCGAACGGGGTCTGCTGCGTTAGGAAATGTGTCTTTAACATAGAAAACAATTTGTATTTAAAAGTTAGAAAAATATTTTTCGATTTTTTACGGACATCTGCGTTTATCTCCGAAACGGCGTTAGATAGCTTTGCGGGAATGGTTTCATTGGATCGAACGGGGTCTGTTACGTTAGGAACTGTGTCTTTAACATTGAAAACAATTTGTACTTAAAAGTTAGAAGAATATTTTTCGATTTTTTACGGACATCTGCGTTTATCTCCGAAACGGCGTTAGATAGCTTTGCGGGAATGGTTTCATTGGATCGAACGGGGTCTGTTACGTTAGGAACTGTGTCTTTAACATTGAAAACAATTTGTATTTAAAAGTTAGAAGAATATTTTTCGATTTTTTACGGACATCTGCGTTTATCTCCGAAACGGCGTTAGATAGCTTTGCGGGAATGGTTTCATTGGATCGAACGGGCTCTGTTACGTTAGGAAATGTGTCTTTAACATTGAAAACAATATGTATTTAAAAGTTAGAAGGATATTTTTCGATTTTTTACGGACATCTGCGTTTATATCCGATACGGTGTTAGATAGCTTTGCGGGAATAGTTTCATTGGATCGAACGGGGTCTGTTACATTGGGAACTGAGTCTTTAACATTGAAAACAATTTGTACTTAAAAGATAGAAGAATATTTTTCGATTTTTTACGGACATCTGCGTTTATCTCCGAAACGGCGTTAGATAGCTTTGCGGGAATGGTATCATTGGACCGAACGGGGTCTGTTACGTTAGGAAATGTGTCTTTAACATAGAAAACAATTTGTATTTAAAAGTTAGAAAAATATTTTTCGATTTTTTACGGACATCTGCTTTTATCTCCGAAACGGCGTTAGATAGCTTTGCGGGAATGGTATCATTGGACCGAACGGGGTCTGTTACGTTAGGAAATGTGTCTTTAACATAGAAAACAATTTGTATTTAAAAGTTAGAAGAATATTTTTCGATTTTTTACGGACATCTGCGTTTATCTCCGAAACGGCGTTAGATAGCTTTGCGGGAATGGTTTCATTGGATCGAACGGGGTCTGTTACGTTAGGAAATGTGTCTTTAACATTGAAAACAATTTGTATATAAAAGTTAGAAGAATATTTCTCGATTTTTTACGGACATCTGCGATTATCTCCGAAACGGCGTTAGATAGCTTTGCGGGAATGGTTTCATTGGATCGAACGGGGTCTGCTACGTTAGGAAATGTGTCTTTAACATAGAAAACAATTTGTATTTAAAAGTTAGAAAAATATTTTTCGATTTTTTACGGACAGCTGCATTTATCTCCGAAACGGCGTTAGATAGCCTTGCGGGAATGGTTTCATTGGATCGAACGGGGTCTGTTACGTTAGGAAATGTGTCTTTAACATTGAAAACAATTTGAACTTAAAAGTTAGAAGAATATTTTTCGATTTTTTATGGACATCTGCGTTTATCTCCGAAACGGCGTTAGATAGCTTTGCGGGAATGGTTTCATTGGATCTAACAGGGTCTGTTACATTAGGAAATGTGTCTTTAACATAGAAAACAATTTGTATTTAAAAGTTAGAAAAATAGTTTTCGATTTTTTACGGACATCTGCGTTTATCTCCGAAACGGCGTTAGATAGCTTTGCGGGAATGGTTTCATTGGATCGAACGGGGTCTGCTACGTTAGGAAATGTGTCTTTAACATTGAAAACAATTTGTATTTAAAAGTTAGAAGATTATTTATCGATTTTTTACGGACATCTGCGTTTATCTCCGAAACGGCGTTAGATAGCTTTGCGGGAATGGTTTCATGGGATCGAACGGGGTCTGTTACGTTAGGAAATGTGTCTTTAACATTGAAAACAATATGTATTTAAAAGTTAGAAGGATATTTTTCGATTTTTTACGGACATCTGCGTTTATATCCGATACGGTGTTAGATAGCTTTGCGGGAATAGTTTCATTGGATCGAACGGGGTCTGTTACATTGGGAACTGAGTCTTTAACATTGAAAACAATTTGTACTTAAAAGATAGAAGAATATTTTTCGATTTTTTACGGACATCTGCGTTTATCTCCGAAACGGCGTTAGATAGCTTTGCGGGAATGGTATCATTGGACCGAACGGGGTCTGTTACGTTAGGAAATGTGTCTTTAACATAGAGAACAATTTGTATTTAAAAGTTAGAAAAATATTTTTCGATTTTTTACGGACATCTGCGTTTATCTCCGGAAACGGCGTTAGATAGCTTTGCGGGAATGGTATCATTGGACCGAACGGGGTCTGTTACGTTAGGAAATGTGTCTTTAACATAGAAAACAATTTGTATTTAAAAGTTAGAAAAATAGTTTTCGATTTTTTACGGACATCTACGTTTATCTCCGAAACGGCGTTAGATAGCTTTGCGGGAATGGTGCCAGTGGACCGAACGGGGTCTGTTACGGTAGGACATATGCCTTTTACAATGTTATCAAATTGAATTGCAAAGTTGGAGGTACTTTTATCATTTTTTTCGGATATTAGCGTTTATTTCCGAAACGGCGACAGATAGCTTTGCGGGAATGGTTTCGTTGGATCGAACGGGGTCTGCTACGTTAGGAAATGTGTCTTTAACATAGAAAACAATTTGTATTTAAAAGTTAGAAAAATATTTTTCGATTTTTTACGGACAGCTGCATTTATCTCCGAAACGGCGTTAGATAGCCTTGCGGGAATGGTTTCATTGGATCGAACGGGGTCTGCTACGTTAGGAAATGTATTTTTAACATAGAAAACAATTTGTATTTAAAAGTTAGAAGAATATTTTTCGATTTTTTACGGACATCTACGTTTATCTCCGAAACGGCGTTAGATAGCCTTGCGGGAATGGTTTCATTGGATCGAACGGGGTCTGTTACGTTAGGAACTGTGTCTTTAACATTGAAAACAATTTGTACTTAAAAGTTAGAAAAATATATTTCGATTTTTTACGGACAGCTGCATTTATCTCCGAAACGGCGTTAGATAGCTTTGCGGGAATGGTTTCGTTGGATCGAACGGGGTCTGCTACGTTAGGAAATGTGTCTTTAACATAGAAAACAATTTGTATTTAAAAGTTAGAAAAATATTTTTCGATTTTTTACGGACATCTGCGTTTATCTCCGAAACGGCGTTAGATAGCTTTGCGGGAATGGTTTCATTGGATCGAACGGGGTCTGTTACGTTAGGAAATGTGTCTTTAACATTGAAAACAATTTGTATTTAAAAGTTAAAAGAATATTTTTCGATTTTTTACGGACATCTGCGTTTGTCTCCGAAACGGCGTTAGATAGCCTTGCGGAAATGGTTTCATTGGATCGAACGGGGTCTGTTACGTTAGGAAATGTGTCTTTAACATAGAAAACAATTTGTATTTAAAAGTTAGAAAAATATTTTTCGATTTTTTACGGACATCTGCGTTTATCTCCGAAACGGCGTTAGATAGCTTTGCGGGAATGGTTTCATTGGATCGAACGGGGTCTGTTACGTTAGGAAATGTGTCTTTAACATTGAAAACAATTTGTATTTAAAAGTTAAAAGAATATTTTTCGATTTTTTACGGACATCTGCGTTTGTCTCCGAAACGGCGTTAGATAGCCTTGCGGGAATGGTTTCGTTGGATCGAACGGGGTCTGCTACGTTAGGAAATGTGTCTTTAACATAGAAAACAATTTGTATTTAAAAGTTAGAAAAATTTTTTTCGATTTTTTACGGACATCTGCGTTTATCTCCGAAACGGCGTTAGATAGCTTTGCGGGAATGGTTTCATTGGATCGAACGGGGTCTGTTACGTTAGGAACTGTGTCTTTAACATTGAAAACAATTTGTACTTAAAAGTTAGAAAGATATTTTTCGATGTTTTACGGACATCTGCGTTTATCTCCGAAACGGCGTTAGATAGCTTTGCGGGAATAGTTTCATTGGATCGAACGGGGTCTGTTACGTTAGGAAATGTATTTTTAACATAGAAAACAATTTGTATTTAAAAGTTAGAAGAATATTTTTCGATTTTTTACGGACATCTACGTTTATCTCCGAAACGGCGTTAGATAGCTTTGCGGGAATGGCTTCATTGGATCAAACGGGGTCTGTTACGTTAGGAGATGTGTCTTTAACATAGAAAACAATTTGTATTTAAAAGTTAGAAAAATATTTTTCGATTTTTTACGGACATCTGCGTTTATCTCCGAAACGGCCTTAGATAGCTTTGCGGGAATGGTTTCATTGGATCGAACGGGGTCTGTTACGTTAGGAACTGTGTCTTTAACATTGAAAACAATTTGTACTTAAAAGTTAGAAGAATATTTTTCGATTTTTTACGGACATCTGCGTTTATCTCCGAAACGGCGTTAAATAGCTTTGCGGGAATGGTGCCAGTGGACCGAACGGGGTCTGTTACGGTAGGACATATGCCTTTTACAATGTTATCAAATTGAATTGCAAAGTTGGAGTTACTTTTATCATTTTTTTCGGATATTAGCGTTTATTTCCGAAACGGCGACAGATAGCTTTGCGGGAATGGTTTCGTTGGATCGAACGGGGTCTGTTACGATAGGAACTGTGTCTTTAACATTGAAAACAATTTGTACTTAAAAGTTAGAAGAATATTTTTCGATTTTTTACGGACATCTGCGTTTATCTCCGAAACGGCGTTAGATAGCTTTGCGGGAATGGTTTCGTTGGATCGAGCGGGGTCTGCTACGTTAGGAAATGTGTCTTTAACATAGAAAACAATTTGTATTTAAAAGTTAGAAAAATATTTTTCGATTTTTTACGGACAGCTGCATTTATCTCCGAAACGGCGTTAGATAGCCTTGCGGGAATGGTTTCATTGGATCGAACGGGGTCTGTTACGTTAGGAAATGTATTTTTAACATAGAAAACAATTTGTATTTAAAAGTTAGAAGAATATTTTTCGATTTTTTACGGACATCTACGTTTATCTCCGAAACGGCGTTAGATAGCCTTGCGGGAATGGTTTCATTGGATCGAACGGGGTCTGTTACGGTAGGACATATGCCTTTTACAATGTTATCAAATTGAATTGCAAAGTTGGAGTTACTTTTATCATTTTTTTCGGATATTAGCGTTTATTTCCGAAACGGCGACAGATAGCTTTGCGGGAATGGTTTCGTTGGATCGAACGGGGTCTGTTACGATAGGAACTGTGTCTTTAACATTGAAAACAATTTGTACTTAAAAGTTAGAAGAATATTTTTCGATTTTTTACGGACATCTGCGTTTATCTCCGAAACGGCGTTAGATAGCTTTGCGGGAATGGTTTCGTTGGATCGAGCGGGGTCTGCTACGTTAGGAAATGTGTCTTTAACATAGAAAACAATTTGTATTTAAAAGTTAGAAAAATATTTTTCGATTTTTTACGGACATCTGCGTTTATCTCCGAAACGGCGTTAGATAGCTTTGCGGGAATGGTTTCATTGGATCGAACGGGGTCTGATACGTTAGGAAATGTGTCTTTAACATTGAAAACAATTTGTATTTAAAAGTTAAAAGAATATTTTTCGATTTTTTACGGACATCTGCGTTTATCTCCGAAACGGCGTTAGATAGCCTTGCGGGAATGGTTTCGTTGGATCGAACGGGGTCTGCTACGTTAGGAAATGTGTCTTTAACATAGAAAACAATTTGTATTTAAAAGTTAGAAAAATATTTTTCGATTTTTTACGGACATCTGCGTTTATCTCCGAAACGGCGTTAGATAGCTTTGCGGGAATGGTTTCATTGGATCGAACGGGGTCTGTTACGTTAGGAACTGTGTCTTTAACATTGAAAACAATTTGTACTTAAAAGTTAGAAGAATATTTTTCAATTTTTTATGGACATCTGCGTTTATCTCCGAAACGGCGTTAGATAGCTTTGCGGGAATGGTTTCATTGGATCGAACGGGGTCTGCTACGTTAAGAAATGTGTCTTTAACATTGAAAAAAATATGTACTTAAAAGTTAGAAGGATATTTTTCGATTTTTTACGGACATCTGCGTTTATCTCTGAAACGGCATTAGATAGCTTTGCAGGAATGGTTTCATTAGATCGAACGGGGTCTGTTACGTTAGGAAATGTGTCTTTAACATTGAAAACAATTTGTATTTAAAAGTTAGAAGAATATTTTTCGATTTTTTACGGACATCTGCGTTTATCTCCGACACGGCGTTAGATAGCTTTGCGGGAATGGTTTCATTAGATCGAACGGGGTCTGTTACATTGGGAACTGTGTCTTTAACATTGAAAACAATTTGTACTTAAAAGTTAGAAGAATATTTTTCGATTTTTTACGGACATCTGCGTTTATCTCCGAAACGGCATTAGATAGCTTTGCAGGAATGGTTTCATTGGATCGAACGGGGTCTGTTACGTTGGGAAATGTGTCTTTAACATTGAAAACAATTTGTATTTAAAAGTTAGAAGAATATTTTTCGATTTTTTACGGACATCTGCGTTTATCTCCGAAACGGCGTTAGATAGCCTTACGGGAATGGTTTCGTTGGATCTAACGGGGTCTGTTACGTTAGGAAATGTGTCTTTAACATAGAAAACAATTTGTATTTAAAAGTTAGAAAAATAGATTTCGATATTTTACGGCCATCTGCGTTTATCTCCGAAACGGCGTTAGATAGCTTTGCGGGAACGGTTTCCTTGGATCGAACGGGGTCTGTTACGTTAGGAACTGTGTCTTTAACATTGAAAACAATTTGTACTTAAAAGTTAGAAGAATATTTTTCGATTTTTTACGGACATCTGCGTTTATCTCCGAAACGGCGTTAGATAGCTTTGCGGGAATGGTTTCATTAGATCGAACGGGGTCTGTTACATTGGGAACTGTGTCTTTAACATTGAAAACAATTTGTACTTAAAAGTTAGAAGAATATTTTTCGATTTTTTACGGACATCTGCGTTTATCTCCGAAACGGCGTTAGGTAGCTTTGCGGGAATGGTTTCATTGGATCGAACGGGGTCTGTTACGTTAGGAAATGTATCTTTAACATTGAAAACAATTTGTATTTAAAAGTTAGAAGAATATTTTTGGGTTTTTTACGGACATCTGCGTTTATCTCCGAAACGGCGTTAGATAGCCTTACGGGAATGGTTTCGTTGGATCTAACGGGGTCTGTTATGTTAGGAAATGTGTCTTTAACATAGATTACAATTTGTATTTAAAAGTTAGAAAAATAGTTTTCGATTTTTTACGGACATCTGCGGTTATCTCCGAAACGGCGTTAGATAGCTTTGCGGGAATGGTTTCATTGGATCGAACGGGGTCTGTTACGTTAGGAAATGTGTCTTTAACATTGAAAACAATATGTATTTAAAAGTTAGAAGGATATTTTTCGATTTTTTACGGACATCTGCGTTTATCTCCGAAACGGCGTTAGATAGCTTTGCGGGAATAGTGCCAGTGGACCGAACGGGGTCTGTTACGGTAGGACATATGCCTTTTACAATGTTATCAAATTGAATTGCAAAGTTGGAGTTACTTTTATCATTTTTTTCGGATATTAGCGTTTATTTCCGATACGGCGTCAGATAGCTTTGCGGGAATGGTTTCATTGGAACGAACGGGGTCTGTTACATAAGGAACCGTGTCTTTAACATTGAAAACAATTTGTATTTAAAAGTTAGAAGAATATTTTTCGATTTTTTACGGACATCTGCGTTTATCTCCGAAACGGCCTTAGATAGCTTTGCGGGAATGGTTTCATTGGATCGAACGGGGTCTGTTACGTTAGGAAATGTGTCTTTAACATTGAAAACAATTTGTATTTAAAAGTTAAAAGAATATTTTTCGATTTTTTACGGACATCTGCGTTCGTCTCCGAAACGGCGTTAGATAGCCTTGCGGGAATGGTTTCGTTGGATCGAACGGGGTCTGCTACGTTAGGAAATGTGTCTTTAACATAGAAAACAATTTGTATTTAAAAGTTAGAAAAAATTTTTTCGATTTTTTACGGACATCTGCGTTTATCTCCGAAACGGCGTTAGATAGCTTTGCGGGAATGGTTTCATTGGATCGAATGGGGTCTGTTACGTTAGGAACTGTGTCTTTAACATTGAAAACAATTTGTACTTAAAAGTTAGAAAGATATTTTTCGATGTTTTACGGACATCTGCGTTTATCTCTGAAACGGCGTTAGATAGCTTTGCGGGAATAGTTTCATTGGATCGAACGGGGTCTGTTACGTTAGGAAATGTGTCTTTAACATTGAAAACAATTTGTATTTAAAAGTTAGAAGATTATTTTTCGATTTTTTACGGACATGTGCGTTTATCTCCGAAACGGCGTTAGATAGCCTTGCGGGAATGGTTTCATTGGATCGAACGGGGTCTGTTACGTTAGGAAATGTATTTTTAACATAGAAAACAATTTGTATTTAAAAGTTAGAAGAATATTTTTCGATTTTTTACGGACATCTACGTTTATCTCCGAAACGGCGTTAGATAGCTTTGCGGGAATGGCTTCATTGGATCAAACGGGGTCTGTTACGTTAGGAAATGTGTCTTTAACATAGAAAACAATTTGTATTTAAAAGTTAGAAAAATATTTTTCGATTTTTTACGGACATCTGCGTTTATCTCCGAAACGGCCTTAGATAGCTCTGCGGGAATGGTTTCATTGGATCGAACGGGGTCTGTTACGTTAGGAACTGTGTCTTTAACATTGAAAACAATTTGTACTTAAAAGTTAGAAGAATATTTTTCGATTTTTTACGGACATCTGCGTTTATCTCCGAAACGGCGTTAAATAGCTTTGCGGGAATGGTGCCAGTGGACCGAACGGGGTCTGTTACGGTAGGACATATGCCTTTTACAATGTTATCAAATTGAATTGCAAAGTTGGAGTTACTTTTATCATTTTTTTCGGATATTAGCGTTTATTTCCGAAACGGCGACAGATAGCTTTGCGGGAATGGTTTCGTTGGATCGAACGGGGTCTGTTACGATAGGAACTGTGTCTTTAACATTGAAAACAATTTGTACTTAAAAGTTAGAAGAATATTTTTCGATTTTTTACGGACATCTGCGTTTATCTCCGAAACGGCGTTAGATAGCTTTGCGGGAATGGTTTCGTTGGATCGAGCGGGGTCTGCTACGTTAGGAAATGTGTCTTTAACATAGAAAACAATTTGTATTTAAAAGTTAGAAAAATATTTTTCGATTTTTTACGGACAGCTGCATTTATCTCCGAAACGGCGTTAGATAGCCTTGCGGGAATGGTTTCATTGGATCGAACGGGGTCTGTTACGTTAGGAAATGTATTTTTAAGATAGAAAACAATTTGTATTTAAAAGTTAGAAGAATATTTTTCGATTTTTTACGGACCTCTACGTTTATCTCCGAAACGGCGTTAGATAGCCTTGCGGGAATGGTTTCATTGGATCGAACGGGGTCTGTTACGTTAGGAACTGTGTCTTTAACATTGAAAACAATTTGTACTTAAAAGTTAGAAGAATATTTTTCGATTTTTTACGGACATCTGCGTTTATCTCCGAAACGGCGTTAGATAGCTTTGCGGGAATGGTGCCAGTGGACCGAACGGGGTCTGTTACGGTAGGACATATGCCTTTTACAATGTTATCAAATTGAATTGCAAAGTTGGAGTTACTTTTATCATTTTTTTCGGATATTAGCGTTTATTTCCGAAACGGCGACAGATAGCTTTGCGGGAATGGTTTCGTTGGATCGAACGGGGTCTGTTACGATAGGAACTGTGTCTTTAACATTGAAAACAATTTGTACTTAAAAGTTAGAAAAATATTTTTCGATTTTTTACGGACAGCTGCATTTATCTCCGAAACGGCGTTAGATAGCTTTGCGGGAATGGTTTCATTGGATCGAACGGGGTCTGTTACGTTAGGAAATGTGTCTTTAACATTGAAAACAATTTGTATTTAAAAGTTAAAAGAATATTTTTCGATTTTTTACGGACATCTGCGTTTGTCTCCGAAACGGCGTTAGATAGCCTTACGGGAATGGTTTCGTTGGATCTAACGGGGTCTGTTACGTTAGGAAATGTGTCTTTAACATAGAAAACAATTTGTATTTAAAAGTTAGAAAAATAGATTTCGATATTTTACGGCCATCTGCGTTTATCTCCGAAACGGCGTTAGATAGCTTTGCGGGAACGGTTTCCTTGGATCGAACGGGGTCTGTTACGTTAGGAACTGTGTCTTTAACATTGAAAACAATTTGTACTTAAAAGTTAGAAGAATATTTTTCGATTTTTTACGGACATCTGCGTTTATCTCCGAAACGGCGTTAGATAGCTTTGCGGGAATGGTTTCATTAGATCGAACGGGGTCTGTTACATTGGGAACTGTGTCTTTAACATTGAAAACAATTTGTACTTAAAAGTTAGAAGAATATTTTTCGATTTTTTACGGACATCTGCGTTTATCTCCGAAACGGCGTTAGGTAGCTTTGCGGGAATGGTTTCATTGGATCGAACGGGGTCTGTTACGTTAGGAAATGTATCTTTAACATTGAAAACAATTTGTATTTAAAAGTTAGAAGAATATTTTTGGGTTTTTTACGGACATCTGCGTTTATCTCCGAAACGGCGTTAGATAGCCTTACGGGAATGGTTTCGTTGGATCTAACGGGGTCTGTTATGTTAGGAAATGTGTCTTTAACATAGATTACAATTTGTATTTAAAAGTTAGAAAAATAGTTTTCGATTTTTTACGGACATCTGCGGTTATCTCCGAAACGGCGTTAGATAGCTTTGCGGGAATGGTTTCATTGGATCGAACGGGGTCTGTTACGTTAGGAAATGTGTCTTTAACATTGAAAACAATATGTATTTAAAAGTTAGAAGGATATTTTTCGATTTTTTACGGACATCTGCCTTTATCTCCGAAACGGCGTTAGATAGCTTTGCGGGAATAGTGCCAGTGGACCGAACGGGGTCTGTTACGGTAGGACATATGCCTTTTACAATGTTATCAAATTGAATTGCAAAGTTGGAGTTACTTTTATCATTTTTTTCGGATATTAGCGTTTATTTCCGATACGGCGTCAGATAGCTTTGCGGGAATGGTTTCATTGGAACGAACGGGGTCTGTTACATAAGGAACCGTGTCTTTAACATTGAAAACAATTTGTATTTAAAAGTTAGAAGAATATTTTTCGATTTTTTACGGACATCTGCGTTTATCTCCGAAACGGCCTTAGATAGCTTTGCGGGAATGGTTTCATTGGATCGAACGGGGTCTGTTACGTTAGGAAATGTGTCTTTAACATTGAAAACAATTTGTATTTAAAAGTTAAAAGAATATTTTTCGATTTTTTACGGACATCTGCGTTCGTCTCCGAAACGGCGTTAGATAGCCTTGCGGGAATGGTTTCGTTGGATCGAACGGGGTCTGCTACGTTAGGAAATGTGTCTTTAACATAGAAAACAATTTGTATTTAAAAGTTAGAAAAAATTTTTTCGATTTTTTACGGACATCTGCGTTTATCTCCGAAACGGCGTTAGATAGCTTTGCGGGAATGGTTTCATTGGATCGAACGGGGTCTGTTACGTTAGGAACTGTGTCTTTAACATTGAAAACAATTTGTACTTAAAAGTTAGAAAGATATTTTTCGATGTTTTACGGACATCTGCGTTTATCTCCGAAACGGCGTTAGATAGCTTTGTGGGAATAGTTTCATTGGATCGAACGGGGTCTGTTACGTTAGGAAATGTGTCTTTAACATTGAAAACAATTTGTATTTAAAAGTTAGAAGATTATTTTTCGATTTTTTACGGACATGTGCGTTTATCTCCGAAACGGCGTTAGATAGCCTTGCGGGAATGGTTTCATTGGATCGAACGGGGTCTGTTACGTTAGGAAATGTATTTTTAACATAGAAAACAATTTGTATTTAAAAGTTAGAAGAATATTTTTCGATTTTTTACGGACATCTACGTTTATCTCCGAAACGGCGTTAGATAGCTTTGCGGGAATGGCTTCATTGGATCAAACGGGGTCTGTTACGTTAGGAAATGTGTCTTTAACATAGAAAACAATTTGTATTTAAAAGTTAGAAAAATATTTTTCGATTTTTTACGGACATCTGCGTTTATCTCCGAAACGGCCTTAGATAGCTCTGCGGGAATGGTTTCATTGGATCGAACGGGGTCTGTTACGTTAGGAACTGTGTCTTTAACATTGAAAACAATTTGTACTTAAAAGTTAGAAGAATATTTTTCGATTTTTTACGGACATCTGCGTTTATCTCCGAAACGGCGTTAAATAGCTTTGCGGGAATGGTGCCAGTGGACCGAACGGGGTCTGTTACGGTAGGACATATGCCTTTTACAATGTTATCAAATTGAATTGCAAAGTTGGAGTTACTTTTATCATTTTTTTCGAATATTAGCGTTTATTTCCGAAACGGCGACAGATAGCTTTGCGGGAATGGTTTCGTTGGATCGAACGGGGTCTGTTACGATAGGAACTGTGTCTTTAACATTGAAAACAATTTGTACTTAAAAGTTAGAAGAATATTTTTCGATTTTTTACGGACATCTGCGTTTATCTCCGAAACGGCGTTAGATAGCTTTGCGGGAATGGTTTCGTTGGATCGAGCGGGGTCTGCTACGTTAGGAAATGTGTCTTTAACATAGAAAACAATTTGTATTTAAAAGTTAGAAAAATATTTTTCGATTTTTTACGGACATCTGCGTTTATCTCCGAAACGGCGTTAGATAGCTTTGCGGGAATGGTTTCATTGGATCGAACGGGGTCTGTTACGTTAGGAAATGTATTTTTAACATAGAAAACAATTTGTATTTAAAAGTTAGAAGAATATTTTTCGATTTTTTACGGACCTCTACGTTTATCTCCGAAACGGCGTTAGATAGCCTTGCGGGAATGGTTTCATTGGATCGAACGGGGTCTGTTACGTTAGGAACTGTGTCTTTAACATTGAAATCAATTTGTACTTAAAAGTTAGAAGAATATTTTTCGATTTTTTACGGACATCTGCGTTTATCTCCGAAACGGCGTTAGATAGCTTTGCGGGAATGGTGCCAGTGGACCGAGTGGGGTCTGTTACGGTAGGACATATGCCTTTTACAATGTTATCAAATTGAATTGCAAAGTTGGAGTTACTTTTATCATTTTTTTCGGATATTAGCGTTTATTTCCGAAACGGCGACAGATAGCTTTGCGGGAATGGTTTCGTTGGATCGAACGGGGTCTGTTACGATAGGAACTGTGTCTTTAACATTGAAAACAATTTGTACTTAAAAGTTAGAAAAATATTTTTCGATTTTTTACGGACAGCTGCATCTATCTCCGAAACGGCGTTAGATAGCTTTGCGGGAATGGTTTCGTTGGATCGAACGGGGTCTGCTACGTTAGGAAATGTGTCTTTAACATAGAAAACAATTTGTATTTAAAAGTTAGAAAAATATTTTTCGATTTTTTACGGACAGCTGCATTTATCTCCGAAACGGCGTTAGATAGCCTTGCGGGAATGGTTTCATTGGATCGAACGGGGTCTGTTACGTTAGGAAATGTGTCTTTAACATAGAAAACAATTTGTATTTAAAAGTTAGAAAAATATTTTTCGATTTTTTACGGACATCTGCGTTTATCTCCGAAACGGCGTTAGATAGCTTTGCGGGAATGGTTTCATTGGATCGAACGGGGTCTGCTACGTTAAGAAATGTGTCTTTAACATTGAAAAAAATATGTACTTAAAAGTTAGAAGGATATTTTTCGATTTTTTACGGACATCTGCGTTTATCTCTGAAACGGCATTAGATAGCTTTGCAGGAATGGTTTCATTGGATCGAACGGGGTCTGTTACGTTAGGAAATGTGTCTTTAACATTGAAAACAATTTGTATTTAAAAGTTAGAAGAATATTTTTCGATTTTTTACGGACATCTGCGTTTATCTCCGACACGGCGTTAGATAGCTTTGCGGGAATGGTTTCATTAGATCGAACGGGGTCTGTTACATTGGGAACTGTGTCTTTAACATTGAAAACAATTTGTACTTAAAAGTTAGAAGAATATTTTTCGATTTTTTACGGACATCTGCGTTTATCTCCGAAACGGCATTAGATAGCTTTGCAGGAATGGTTTCATTGGATCGAACGGGGTCTGTTACGTTAGGAAATGTGTCTTTAACATTGAAAACAATTTGTATTTAAAAGTTAGAAGAATATTTTTCGATTTTTTACGGACATCTGCGTTTATCTCCGAAACGGCGTTAGATAGCCTTACGGGAATGGTTTCGTTGGATCTAACGGGGTCTGTTACGTTAGGAAATGTGTCTTTAACATAGAAAACAATTTGTATTTAAAAGTTAGAAAAATAGATTTCGATATTTTACGGCCATCTGCGTTTATCTCCGAAACGGCGTTAGATAGCTTTGCGGGAACGGTTTCCTTGGATCGAACGGGGTCTGTTACGTTAGGAACTGTGTCTTTAACATTGAAAACAATTTGTACTTAAAAGTTAGAAGAATATTTTTCGATTTTTTACGGACATCTGCGTTTATCTCCGAAACGGCGTTAGATAGCTTTGCGGGAATGGTTTCATTAGATCGAACGGGGTCTGTTACATTTAGAACTGTGTCTTTAACATTGAAAACAATTTGTACTTAAAAGTTAGAAGAATATTTTTCGATTTTTTACGGACATCTGCGTTTATCTCCGAAACGGCGTTAGGTAGCTTTGCGGGAATGGTTTCATTGGATCGAACGGGGTCTGTTACGTTAGGAAATGTGTCTTTAACATAGAATACAATTTGTATTTAAAAGTTAGAAAAATAGTTTTCGATTTTTTACGGACAACTGCGTTTATCTCCGAAACGGCGTTAGATAGCTTTGCGGGAATAGTGCCAGTGGACCGAACGGGGTCTGTTACGGTAGGACATATGCCTTTTACAATGTTATCAAATTGAATTGCAAAGTTGGAGTTACTTTTATCATTTTTTTCGGATATTAGCGTTTATTTCCGAAACGGCGACAGATAGCTTTGCGGGAATGGTTTCGTTGGATCGAACGGGGTCTGTTACGATAGGAACTGTGTCTTTAACATTGAAAACAATTTGTACTTAAAAGTTAGAAAAATATTTTTCGATTTTTTACGGACAGCTGCATCTATCTCCGAAACGGCGTTAGATAGCTTTGCGGGAATGGTTTCGTTGGATCGAACGGGGTCTGCTACGTTAGGAAATGTGTCTTTAACATAGAAAACAATTTGTATTTAAAAGTTAGAAAAATATTTTTCGATTTTTTACGGACAGCTGCATTTATCTCCGAAACGGCGTTAGATAGCTTTGCGGGAATGGTTTCATTGGATCGAACGGGGTCTGTTACGTTAGGAAATGTGTCTTTAACATAGAAAACAATTTGTATTTAAAAGTTAGAAAAATATTTTTCGATTTTTTACGGACATCTGCGTTTATCTCCGAAACGGCGTTAGATAGCTTTGCGGGAATGGTTTCATTGGATCGAACGGGGTCTGATACGTTAGGAAATGTGTCTTTAACATTGAAAACAATTTGTATTTAAAAGTTAAAAGAATATTTTTCGATTTTTTACGGACATCTGCGTTTATCTCCGAAACGGCGTTAGATAGCCTTGCGGGAATGGTTTCGTTGGATCGAACGGGGTCTGCTACGTTAGGAAATGTGTCTTTAACATAGAAAACAATTTGTATTTAAAAGTTAGAAAAATATTTTTCGATTTTTTACGGACATCTGCGTTTATCTCCGAAACGGCGTTAGATAGCTTTGCGGGAATGGTTTCATTGGATCGAACGGGGTCTGTTACGTTAGGAACTGTGTCTTTAACATTGAAATCAATTTGTACTTAAAAGTTAGAAGAATATTTTTCAATTTTTTATGGACATCTGCGTTTATCTCCGAAACGGCGTTAGATAGCTTTGCGGGAATGGTTTCATTGGATCGAACGGGGTCTGCTACGTTAAGAAATGTGTCTTTAACATTGAAAAAAATATGTACTTAAAAGTTAGAAGGATATTTTTCGATTTTTTACGGACATCTGCGTTTATCTCTGAAACGGCATTAGATAGCTTTGCAGGAATGGTTTCATTGGATCGAACGGGGTCTGTTACGTTAGGAAATGTGTCTTTAACATTGAAAACAATTTGTATTTAAAAGTTAGAAGAATATTTTTCGATTTTTTACGGACATCTGCGTTTATCTCCGACACGGCGTTAGATAGCTTTGCGGGAATGGTTTCATTAGATCGAACGGGGTCTGTTACATTGGGAACTGTGTCTTTAACATTGAAAACAATTTGTACTTAAAAGTTAGAAGAATATTTTTCGATTTTTTACGGACATCTGCGTTTATCTCCGAAACGGCATTAGATAGCTTTGCAGGAATGGTTTCGTTGGATCTAACGGGGTCTGTTACGTTAGGAAATGTGTCTTTAACATAGAAAACAATTTGTATTTAAAAGTTAGAAAAATAGATTTCGATATTTTACGGCCATCTGCGTTTATCTCCGAAACGGCGTTAGATAGCTTTGCGGGAACGGTTTCCTTGGATCGAACGGGGTCTGTTACGTTAGGAACTGTGTCTTTAACATTGAAAACAATTTGTACTTAAAAGTTAGAAGAATATTTTTCGATTTTTTACGGACATCTGCGTTTATCTCCGAAACGGCGTTAGATAGCTTTGCGGGAATGGTTTCATTAGATCGAACGGGGTCTGTTACATTGGGAACTGTGTCTTTAACATTGAAAACAATTTGTACTTAAAAGTTAGAAGAATATATTTCGATTTTTTACGGACATCTGCGTTTATCTCCGAAACGGCGTTAGGTAGCTTTGCGGGAATGGTTTCATTGGATCGAACGGGGTCTGTTACGTTAGGAAATGTGTCTTTAACATAGAATACAATTTGTATTTAAAAGTTAGAAAAATAGTTTTCGATTTTTTACGGACAACTGCGTTTATCTCCGAAACGGCGTTAGATAGCTTTGCGGGAATAGTGCCAGTGGACCGAACGGGGTCTGTTACGGTAGGACATATGCCTTTTACAATGTTATCAAATTGAATTGCAAAGTTGGAGTTACTTTTATCATTTTTTTCGGATATTAGCGTTTATTTCCGATACGGCGTCAGATAGCTTCGCGGGAATGGTTTCATTGGAACGAACGGGGTCTGTTACATAAGGAACCGTGTCATTAACATTGAAAACAATTTGTATTTAAAAGTTAGAAGAATATTTTTCGATTTTTTACGGACATCTGCGTTTATCTCCGAAACGGCGTTAGATAGCTTTGCGGGAATGGTTTCATTGGATCGAACGGGGTCTGTTACGTTAGGAAATGTGTCTTTAACATAGAAAACAATTTGTATTTAAAAGTTAGAAAAATATTTTTCGATTTTTTACGGACATCTGCGTTTATCTCCGAAACGGCCTTAGATAGCTCTGCGGGAATGGTTTCATTGGATCGAACGGGGTCTGTTACGTTAGGAACTGTGTCTTTAACATTGAAAACAATTTGTACTTAAAAGTTAGAAGAATATTTTTCGATTTTTTACGGACATCTGCGTTTATCTCCGAAACGGCGTTAAATAGCTTTGCGGGAATGGTGCCAGTGGACCGAACGGGGTCTGTTACGGTAGGACATATGCCTTTTACAATGTTATCAAATTGAATTGCAAAGTTGGAGTTACTTTTATCATTTTTTTCGGATATTAGCGTTTATTTCCGAAACGGCGACAGATAGCTTTGCGGGAATGGTTTCGTTGGATCGAACGGGGTCTGTTACGATAGGAACTGTGTCTTTAACATTGAAAACAATTTGTACTTAAAAGTTAGAAGAATATTTTTCGATTTTTTACGGACATCTGCGTTTATCTCCGAAACGGCGTTAGATAGCTTTGCGGGAATGGTTTCGTTGGATCGAGCGGGGTCTGCTACGTTAGGAAATGTGTCTTTAACATAGAAAACAATTTGTATTTAAAAGTTAGAAAAATATTTTTCGATTTTTTACGGACAGCTGCATTTATCTCCGAAACGGCGTTAGATAGCCTTGCGGGAATGGTTTCATTGGATCGAACGGGGTCTGTTACGTTAGGAAATGTATTTTTAACATAGAAAACAATTTGTATTTAAAAGTTAGAAGAATATTTTTCGATTTTTTACGGACCTCTACGTTTATCTCCGAAACGGCGTTAGATAGCCTTGCGGGAATGGTTTCATTGGATCGAACGGGGTCTGTTACGTTAGGAACTGTGTCTTTAACATTGAAAACAATTTGTACTTAAAAGTTAGAAGAATATTTTTCGATTTTTTACGGACATCTGCGTTTATCTCCGAAACGGCGTTAGATAGCTTTGCGGGAATGGTGCCAGTGGACCGAACGGGGTCTGTTACGGTAGGACATATGCCTTTTACAATGTTATCAAATTGAATTGCAAAGTTGGAGTTACTTTTATCATTTTTTTCGGATATTAGCGTTTATTTCCGAAACGGCGACAGATAGCTTTGCGGGAATGGTTTCGTTGGATCGAACGGGGTCTGTTACGATAGGAACTGTGTCTTTAACATTGAAAACAATTTGTACTTAAAAGTTAGAAAAATATTTTTCGATTTTTTACGGACAGCTGCATTTATCTCCGAAACGGCGTTAGATAGCTTTGCGGGAATGGTTTCATTGGATCGAACGGGGTCTGTTACGTTAGGAAATGTGTCTTTAACATTGAAAACAATTTGTATTTAAAAGTTAAAAGAATATTTTTCGATTTTTTACGGACATCTGCGTTTGTCTCCGAAACGGCATTAGATAGCTTTGCAGGAATGGTTTCGTTGGATCTAACGGGGTCTGTTACGTTAGGAAATGTGTCTTTAACATAGAAAACAATTTGTATTTAAAAGTTAGAAAAATAGATTTCGATATTTTACGGCCATCTGCGTTTATCTCCGAAACGGCGTTAGATAGCTTTGCGGGAACGGTTTCCTTGGATCGAACGGGGTCTGTTACGTTAGGAACTGTGTCTTTAACATTGAAAACAATTTGTACTTAAAAGTTAGAAGAATATTTTTCGATTTTTTACGGACATCTGCGTTTATCTCCGAAACGGCGTTAGATAGCTTTGCGGGAATGGTTTCATTAGATCGAACGGGGTCTGTTACATTGGGAACTGTGTCTTTAACATTGAAAACAATTTGTACTTAAAAGTTAGAAGAATATTTTTCGATTTTTTACGGACATCTGCGTTTATCTCCGAAACGGCGTTAGGTAGCTTTGCGGGAATGGTTTCATTGGATCGAACGGGGTCTGTTACGTTAGGAAATGTATCTTTAACATTGAAAACAGTTTGTATTTAAAAGTTAGAAGAATATTTTTGGGTTTTTTACGGACATCTGCGTTTATCTCCGAAACGGCGTTAGATAGCCTTACGGGAATGGTTTCGTTGGATCTAACGGGGTCTGTTATGTTAGGAAATGTGTCTTTAACATAGATTACAATTTGTATTTAAAAGTTAGAAAAATAGTTTTCGATTTTTTACGGACATCTGCGGTTATCTCCGAAACGGCGTTAGATAGCTTTGCGGGAATGGTTTCATTGGATCGAACGGGGTCTGTTACGTTAGGAAATGTGTCTTTAACATTGAAAACAATATGTATTTAAAAGTTAGAAGGATATTTTTCGATTTTTTACGGACATCTGCGTTTATCTCCGAAACGGCGTTAGATAGCTTTGCGGGAATAGTGCCAGTGGACCGAACGGGGTCTGTTACGGTAGGACATATGCCTTTTACAATGTTATCAAATTGAATTGCAAAGTTGGAGTTACTTTTATCATTTTTTTCGGATATTAGCGTTTATTTCCGATACGGCGTCAGATAGCTTTGCGGGAATGGTTTCATTGGAACGAACGGGGTCTGTTACATAAGGAACCGTGTCTTTAACATTGAAAACAATTTGTATTTAAAAGTTAGAAGAATATTTTTCGATTTTTTACGGACATCTGCGTTTATCTCCGAAACGGCCTTAGATAGCTTTGCGGGAATGGTTTCATTGGATCGAACGGGGTCTGTTACGTTAGGAAATGTGTCTTTAACATTGAAAACAATTTGTATTTAAAAGTTAAAAGAATATTTTTCGATTTTTTACGGACATCTGCGTTCGTCTCCGAAACGGCGTTAGATAGCCTTGCGGGAATGGTTTCGTTGGATCGAACGGGGTCTGCTACGTTAGGAAATGTGTCTTTAACATAGAAAACAATTTGTATTTAAAAGTTAGAAAAAATTTTTTCGATTTTTTACGGACATCTGCGTTTATCTCCGAAACGGCGTTAGATAGCTTTGCGGGAATGGTTTCATTGGATCGAACGGGGTCTGTTACGTTAGGAACTGTGTCTTTAACATTGAAAACAATTTGTACTTAAAAGTTAGAAAGATATTTTTCGATGTTTTACGGACATCTGCGTTTATCTCCGAAACGGCGTTAGATAGCTTTGTGGGAATAGTTTCATTGGATCGAACGGGGTCTGTTACGTTAGGAAATGTGTCTTTAACATTGAAAACAATTTGTATTTAAAAGTTAGAAGATTATTTTTCGATTTTTTACGGACATGTGCGTTTATCTCCGAAACGGCGTTAGATAGCCTTGCGGGAATGGTTTCATTGGATCGAACGGGGTCTGTTACGTTAGGAAATGTATTTTTAACATAGAAAACAATTTGTATTTAAAAGTTAGAAGAATATTTTTCGATTTTTTACGGACATCTACGTTTATCTCCGAAACGGCGTTAGATAGCTTTGCGGGAATGGCTTCATTGGATCAAACGGGGTCTGTTACGTTAGGAAATGTGTCTTTAACATAGAAAACAATTTGTATTTAAAAGTTAGAAAAATATTTTTCGATTTTTTACGGACATCTGCGTTTATCTCCGAAACGGCCTTAGATAGCTCTGCGGGAATGGTTTCATTGGATCGAACGGGGTCTGTTACGTTAGGAACTGTGTCTTTAACATTGAAAACAATTTGTACTTAAAAGTTAGAAGAATATTTTTCGATTTTTTACGGACATCTGCGTTTATCTCCGAAACGGCGTTAAATAGCTTTGCGGGAATGGTGCCAGTGGACCGAACGGGGTCTGTTACGGTAGGACATATGCCTTTTACAATGTTATCAAATTGAATTGCAAAGTTGGAGTTACTTTTATCATTTTTTTCGAATATTAGCGTTTATTTCCGAAACGGCGACAGATAGCTTTGCGGGAATGGTTTCGTTGGATCGAACGGGGTCTGTTACGATAGGAACTGTGTCTTTAACATTGAAAACAATTTGTACTTAAAAGTTAGAAGAATATTTTTCGATTTTTTACGGACATCTGCGTTTATCTCCGAAACGGCGTTAGATAGCTTTGCGGGAATGGTTTCGTTGGATCGAGCGGGGTCTGCTACGTTAGGAAATGTGTCTTTAACATAGAAAACAATTTGTATTTAAAAGTTAGAAAAATATTTTTCGATTTTTTACGGACATCTGCGTTTATCTCCGAAACGGCGTTAGATAGCTTTGCGGGAATGGTTTCATTGGATCGAACGGGGTCTGTTACGTTAGGAAATGTATTTTTAACATAGAAAACAATTTGTATTTAAAAGTTAGAAGAATATTTTTCGATTTTTTACGGACCTCTACGTTTATCTCCGAAACGGCGTTAGATAGCCTTGCGGGAATGGTTTCATTGGATCGAACGGGGTCTGTTACGTTAGGAACTGTGTCTTTAACATTGAAATCAATTTGTACTTAAAAGTTAGAAGAATATTTTTCGATTTTTTACGGACATCTGCGTTTATCTCCGAAACGGCGTTAGATAGCTTTGCGGGAATGGTGCCAGTGGACCGAGTGGGGTCTGTTACGGTAGGACATATGCCTTTTACAATGTTATCAAATTGAATTGCAAAGTTGGAGTTACTTTTATCATTTTTTTCGGATATTAGCGTTTATTTCCGAAACGGCGACAGATAGCTTTGCGGGAATGGTTTCGTTGGATCGAACGGGGTCTGTTACGATAGGAACTGTGTCTTTAACATTGAAAACAATTTGTACTTAAAAGTTAGAAAAATATTTTTCGATTTTTTACGGACAGCTGCATCTATCTCCGAAACGGCGTTAGATAGCTTTGCGGGAATGGTTTCGTTGGATCGAACGGGGTCTGCTACGTTAGGAAATGTGTCTTTAACATAGAAAACAATTTGTATTTAAAAGTTAGAAAAATATTTTTCGATTTTTTACGGACAGCTGCATTTATCTCCGAAACGGCGTTAGATAGCCTTGCGGGAATGGTTTCATTGGATCGAACGGGGTCTGTTACGTTAGGAAATGTGTCTTTAACATTGAAAACAATATGTATTTAAAAGTTAGAAGAATATTTTTCGATTTTTTACGGACATCTGCGTTTATCTCCGAAACGGCGTTAGATAGCTTTGCGGGAATGGTTTCATTGGATCGAACGGGGTCTGCTACGTTAGGAAATGTGTCTTTAACATTGAAAACAATTTGTATTTAAAAGTTAGTTTGTTTTTGTTTGTTTGTTTTCTATGTTAAAGACACATATCCTAACGTAACAGACCCCGTTCGATCCAAGGAAACCGTTCCCGCAAAGCTATCTAACGCCGTTTCGGAGATAAACGCAGATGGCCGTAAAATATCGAAATCTATTTTTCTAACTTTTAAATACAAATTGTTTTCTATGTTAAAGACACATTTCCTAACGTAACAGACCCCGTTAGATCCAACGAAACCATTCCCGTAAGGCTATCTAACGCCGTTTCGGAGATAAACGCAGATGTCCGTAAAAAATCGAAAAATATTCTTCTAACTTTTAAATACAAATTGTTTTCTATGTTAAAGACACATTTCCTAACGTAGCAGACCCCGTTCGATCCAACGAAACCATTCCCGCAAAGCTATCTAACGCCGTTTCGGAGATAGATGCAGCTGTCCGTAAAAAATCGAAAAATATTTTTCTAACTTTTAAGTACAAATTGTTTTCAATGTTAAAGACACAGTTCCTATCGTAACAGACCCCGTTCGATCCAACGAAACCATTCCCGCAAAGCTATCTGTCGCCGTTTCGGAAATAAACGCTAATATCCGAAAAAAAATGATAAAAGTAACTCCAACTTTGCAATTCAATTTGATAACATTGTAAAAGGCATATGTCCTACCGTAACAGACCCCACTCGGTCCACTGGCACCATTCCCGCAAAGCTATCTAACGCCGTTTCGGAGATAAACGCAGATGTCCGTAAAAAATCGAAAAATATCCTTCTAACTTTTAAGTACATATTTTTTTCAATGTTAAAGACACATTTCTTAACGTAGCAGACCCCGTTCGATCCAATGAAACCATTCCCGCAAAGCTATCTAACGCCGTTTCGGAGATAAACGCAGATGTCCATAAAAAATTGAAAAATATTCTTCTAACTTTTAAGTACAAATTGATTTCAATGTTAAAGACACAGTTCCTAACGTAACAGACCCCGTTCGATCCAATGAAACCATTCCCGCAAAGCTATCTAACGCCGTTTCGGAGATAAACGCAGATGTCCGTAAAAAATCGAAAAATATTTTTCTAACTTTTAAATACAAATTGTTTTCTATGTTAAAGACACATTTCCTAACGTAGCAGACCCCGCTCGATCCAACGAAACCATTCCCGCAAAGCTATCTAACGCCGTTTCGGAGATAAACGCAGATGTCCGTAAAAAATCGAAAAATATTCTTCTAACTTTTAAGTACAAATTGTTTTCAATGTTAAAGACACAGTTCCTATCGTAACAGACCCCGTTCGATCCAACGAAACCATTCCCGCAAAGCTATCTGTCGCCGTTTCGGAAATAAACGCTAATATTCGAAAAAAATGATAAAAGTAACTCCAACTTTGCAATTCAATTTGATAACATTGTAAAAGGCATATGTCCTACCGTAACAGACCCCGTTCGGTCCACTGGCACCATTCCCGCAAAGCTATTTAACGCCGTTTCGGAGATAAACGCAGATGTCCGTAAAAAATCGAAAAATATTCTTCTAACTTTTAAGTACAAATTGTTTTCAATGTTAAAGACACAGTTCCTAACGTAACAGACCCCGTTCGATCCAATGAAACCATTCCCGCAGAGCTATCTAAGGCCGTTTCGGAGATAAACGCAGATGTCCGTAAAAAATCGAAAAATATTTTTCTAACTTTTAAATACAAATTGTTTTCTATGTTAAAGACACATTTCCTAACGTAACAGACCCCGTTTGATCCAATGAAGCCATTCCCGCAAAGCTATCTAACGCCGTTTCGGAGATAAACGTAGATGTCCGTAAAAAATCGAAAAATATTCTTCTAACTTTTAAATACAAATTGTTTTCTATGTTAAAAATACATTTCCTAACGTAACAGACCCCGTTCGATCCAATGAAACCATTCCCGCAAGGCTATCTAACGCCGTTTCGGAGATAAACGCACATGTCCGTAAAAAATCGAAAAATAATCTTCTAACTTTTAAATACAAATTGTTTTCAATGTTAAAGACACATTTCCTAACGTAACAGACCCCGTTCGATCCAATGAAACTATTCCCACAAAGCTATCTAACGCCGTTTCGGAGATAAACGCAGATGTCCGTAAAACATCGAAAAATATCTTTCTAACTTTTAAGTACAAATTGTTTTCAATGTTAAAGACACAGTTCCTAACGTAACAGACCCCGTTCGATCCAATGAAACCATTCCCGCAAAGCTATCTAACGCCGTTTCGGAGATAAACGCAGATGTCCGTAAAAAATCGAAAAAATTTTTTCTAACTTTTAAATACAAATTGTTTTCTATGTTAAAGACACATTTCCTAACGTAGCAGACCCCGTTCGATCCAACGAAACCATTCCCGCAAGGCTATCTAACGCCGTTTCGGAGACGAACGCAGATGTCCGTAAAAAATCGAAAAATATTCTTTTAACTTTTAAATACAAATTGTTTTCAATGTTAAAGACACATTTCCTAACGTAACAGACCCCGTTCGATCCAATGAAACCATTCCCGCAAAGCTATCTAAGGCCGTTTCGGAGATAAACGCAGATGTCCGTAAAAAATCGAAAAATATTCTTCTAACTTTTAAATACAAATTGTTTTCAATGTTAAAGACACGGTTCCTTATGTAACAGACCCCGTTCGTTCCAATGAAACCATTCCCGCAAAGCTATCTGACGCCGTATCGGAAATAAACGCTAATATCCGAAAAAAATGATAAAAGTAACTCCAACTTTGCAATTCAATTTGATAACATTGTAAAAGGCATATGTCCTACCGTAACAGACCCCGTTCGGTCCACTGGCACTATTCCCGCAAAGCTATCTAACGCCGTTTCGGAGATAAACGCAGATGTCCGTAAAAAATCGAAAAATATCCTTCTAACTTTTAAATACATATTGTTTTCAATGTTAAAGACACATTTCCTAACGTAACAGACCCCGTTCGATCCAATGAAACCATTCCCGCAAAGCTATCTAACGCCGTTTCGGAGATAACCGCAGATGTCCGTAAAAAATCGAAAACTATTTTTCTAACTTTTAAATACAAATTGTAATCTATGTTAAAGACACATTTCCTAACATAACAGACCCCGTTAGATCCAACGAAACCATTCCCGTAAGGCTATCTAACGCCGTTTCGGAGATAAACGCAGATGTCCGTAAAAAACCCAAAAATATTCTTCTAACTTTTAAATACAAATTGTTTTCAATGTTAAAGATACATTTCCTAACGTAACAGACCCCGTTCGATCCAATGAAACCATTCCCGCAAAGCTACCTAACGCCGTTTCGGAGATAAACGCAGATGTCCGTAAAAAATCGAAAAATATTCTTCTAACTTTTAAGTACAAATTGTTTTCAATGTTAAAGACACAGTTCCCAATGTAACAGACCCCGTTCGATCTAATGAAACCATTCCCGCAAAGCTATCTAACGCCGTTTCGGAGATAAACGCAGATGTCCGTAAAAAATCGAAAAATATTCTTCTAACTTTTAAGTACAAATTGTTTTCAATGTTAAAGACACAGTTCCTAACGTAACAGACCCCGTTCGATCCAAGGAAACCGTTCCCGCAAAGCTATCTAACGCCGTTTCGGAGATAAACGCAGATGGCCGTAAAATATCGAAATCTATTTTTCTAACTTTTAAATACAAATTGTTTTCTATGTTAAAGACACATTTCCTAACGTAACAGACCCCGTTAGATCTGCGTTTATCTCTGAAACGGCATTAGATAGCTTTGCAGGAATGGTTTCATTGGATCGAACGGGGTCTGTTACGTTAGGAAATGTGTCTTTAACATTGAAAACAATTTGTATTTAAAAGTTAGAAGAATATTTTTCGATTTTTTACGGACATCTGCGTTTATCTCCGACACGGCGTTAGATAGCTTTGCGGAATGGTTTCATTAGATCGAACGGGGTCTGTTACATTGGGAACTGTGTCTTTAACATTGAAAACAATTTGTACTTAAAAGTTAGAAGAATATTTTTCGATTTTTTACGGACATCTGCGTTTATCTCCGAAACGGCATTAGATAGCTTTGCAGGAATGGTTTCATTGGATCGAACGGGGTCTGTTACGTTAGGAAATGTGTCTTTAACATTGAAAACAATTTGTATTTAAAAGTTAGAAGAATATTTTTCGATTTTTTACGGACATCTGCGTTTATCTCCGAAACGGCGTTAGATAGCCTTACGGGAATGGTTTCGTTGGATCTAACGGGGTCTGTTACGTTAGGAAATGTGTCTTTAACATAGAAAACAATTTGTATTTAAAAGTTAGAAAAATATTTTTCGATTTTTTACGGACATCTGCGTTTATCTCCGAAACGGCGTTAGATAGCTTTGCGGGAATGGTTTCATTGGATCGAACGGGGTCTGTTACGTTAGGATATGTGTCTTTAACATAGAAAACAATTTGTATTTAAAAGTTAGAAAAATAGTTTTCGATATTTTACGGACATCTGCGTTTATCTCCGAAACGGCGTTAGATAGCTTTGCGGGAATGGTTTCATTGGATCGGACGGGGTCTGTTACGTTAGGAACTGTGTCTTTAACATTGAAAACAATTTGTACTTAAAAGTTAGAAGAATATTTTTCGATTTTTTACGGACATCTGCGTTTATCTCCGAAACGGCGTTAGATAGCTTTGCGGGAATGGTTTCATTGGATCGGACGGGGTCTGTTACGTTAGGAAATGTGTCTTTAACATTGAAAACAATTTGTATTTAAAAGTTAGAAGAATATTTTTCGATTTTTTACGGACATCTGCGTTTATCTCCGAAACGGCGTTAGATAGCCTTGCGGGAATGGTTTCGTTGGATCGAACGGGGTCTGGTACGTTAGGATATGTGTCTTTAACATTGAAAACAATATGTATTTAAAAGTTAGAAGGATATTTTTCGATTTTTTACGGACATCTGCGTTTATCTCCGAAACTTCGTTAGATAGCTTTGCGGGAATAGTTTCATTGGATCGAACGGGGTCTGTTACGTTAGGAACTGTGTCTTTAACATTGAAAACAATTTGTACTTAAAGTTAGAAGAATATTTTTCGATTTTTTACGGACATCTGCGTTTATCTCCGAAACGGCGTTAGATAGCTTTGCGGGAATGGTGCCAGTGGACCGAACGGGGTCTGTTACGGTAGGACATATGCCTTTTACAATGTTATCAAATTGAATTGCAAAGTTGGAGTTACTTTTATCATTTTTTTCGGATATTAGCGTTTATTTCCGAATCGGCGACAGATAGCTTTGCGGGAATGGTTTCATTGGATCGAGCGGGGTCTGTTACGATAGGAACTGTGTCTTTAACATTGAAAACAATTTGTACTTAAAAGTTAGAAAGATATATTTCGATTTTTTACGGACATCTGCGTTTATCTCCGAAACGGCGTTAGATAGCTTTGCGGGAATGGTTTCGTTGGATCGAACGGGGTCTGCTACGTTAGGAAATGTGTCTTTAACATAGAAAACAATTTGTATTTAAAAGTTAGAAAAATATTTTTCGATTTTTTACGGACAGCTGCATTTATCTCCGAAACGGCGTTAGATAGCCCTGCGGGAATGGTTTCATTGGATCGAACGGGGTCTGTTACGTTAGGAAATGTGTCTTTAACATAGAAAACAATTTGTATTTAAAAGTTAGAAAAATATTTTTCGATTTTTTACGGACATCTGCGTTTATCTCCGAAACGGCGTTAGATAGCTTTGCGGGAATGGTTTCATTGGATCGAACGGGGTCTGATACGTTAGGAAATGTGTCTTTAACATTGAAAACAATTTGTATTTAAAAGTTAAAAGAATATTTTTCGATTTTTTACGGACATCTGCGTTTATCTCCGAAACGGCGTTAGATAGCCTTGCGGGAATGGTTTCGTTGGATCGAACGGGGTCTGCTACGTTAGGAAATGTGTCTTTAACATAGAAAACAATTTGTATTTAAAAGTTAGAAAAATATTTTTCGATTTTTTACGGACATCTGCGTTTATCTCCGAAACGGCGTTAGATAGCTTTGCGGGAATGGTTTCATTGGATCGAACGGGGTCTGTTACGTTAGGAACTGTGTCTTTAACATTGAAAACAATTTGTACTTAAAAGTTAGAAGAATATTTTTCAATTTTTTATGGACATCTGCGTTTATCTCCGAAACGGCGTTAGATAGCTTTGCGGGAATGGTTTCATTGGATCGAACGGGGTCTGCTACGTTAAGAAATGTGTCTTTAACATTGAAAAAAATATGTACTTAAAAGTTAGAAGGATATTTTTCGATTTTTTACGGACATCTGCGTTTATCTCTGAAACGGCATTAGATAGCTTTGCAGGAATGGTTTCATTGGATCGAACGGGGTCTGTTACGTTAGGAAATGTGTCTTTAACATAGAAAACAATTTGTATTTAAAAGTTAGAAAAATATTTTTCGATTTTTTACGGACATCTGCATTTATCTCCGAAACGGCGTTAGATAGCTTTGCGGGAATGGTTTCATTGGATCGAACGGGGTCTGTTACGTTAGGAAATGTGTCTTTAACATTGAAAACAATTTGTATTTAAAAGTTAAAAGAATATTTTTCGATTTTTTACGGACATCTGCGTTTGTCTCCGAAACGGCGTTAGATAGCCTTGCGGGAATGGTTTCGTTGGATCGAACGGGGTCTGCTACGTTAGGAAATGTGTCTTTAACATAGAAAACAATTTGTATTTAAAAGTTAGAAAAATTTTTTTCGATTTTTTACGGACATCTGCGTTTATCTCCGAAACGGCGTTAGATAGCTTTGCGGGAATGGTTTCATTGGATCGAACGGGGTCTGTTACGTTAGGAACTGTGTCTTTAACATTGAAAACAATTTGTACTTAAAAGTTAGAAAGATATTTTTCGATGTTTTACGGACATCTGCGTTTATCTCCGAAACGGCGTTAGATAGCTCTGCGGGAATAGTTTCATTGGATCGAACGGGGTCTGTTACGTTAGGAAATGTGTCTTTAACATTGAAAACAATTTGTATTTAAAAGTTAGAAGATTATTTTTCGATTTTTTACGGACATGTGCGTTTATCTCCGAAACGGCGTTAGATAGCCTTGCGGGAATGGTTTCATTGGATCGAACGGGGCCTGTTACGTTAGGAAAGGTATCTTTAACATTGAAAACAATTTGTATTTAAAAGTTAGAAGAATATTTTTGGGTTTTTTACGGACATCTGCGTTTATCTCCGAAACGGCGTTAGATAGCCTTACGGGAATGGTTTCGTTGGATCTAACGGGGTCTGTTACGTTAGGAAATGTGTCTTTAACATAGAATACAATTTGTATTTAAAAGTTAGAAAAATAGTTTTCGATTTTTTACGGACATCTGCGGTTATCTCCGAAACGGCGTTAGATAGCTTTGCGGGAATGGTTTCATTGGATCGAACGGGGTCTGTTACGTTAGGAAATGTGTCTTTAACATTGAAAACAATATGTATTTAAAAGTTAGAAGGATATTTTTCGATTTTTTACGGACATCTGCGTTTATCTCCGAAACGGCGTTAGATAGCTTTGCGGGAATAGTGCCAGTGGACCGAACGGGGTCTGTTACGGTAGGACATATGCCTTTTACAATGTTATCAAATTGAATTGCAAAGTTGGAGTTACTTTTATCATTTTTTTCGGATATTAGCGTTTATTTCCGATACGGCGTCAGATAGCTTTGCGGGAATGGTTTCGTTGGATCGAACGGGGTCTGCTACGTTAGGAAATGTGTCTTTAACATAGAAAACAATTTGTATTTAAAAGTTAGAAAAATATTTTTCGATTTTTTACGGACAGCTGCATTTATCTCCGAAACGGCGTTAGATAGCTTTGCGGGAATGGTTTCATTGGATCGAACGGGGTCTGTTACGTTAGGAAATGTGTCTTTAACATAGAAAACAATTTGTATTTAAAAGTTAGAAAAATATTTTTCGATTTTTTACGGACATCTGCGTTTATCTCCGAAACGGCGTTAGATAGCTTTGCGGGAATGGTTTCATTGGATCGAACGGGGTCTGATACGTTAGGAAATGTGTCTTTAACATTGAAAACAATTTGTATTTAAAAGTTAAAAGAATATTTTTCGATTTTTTACGGACATCTGCGTTTATCTCCGAAACGGCGTTAGATAGCCTTGCGGGAATGGTTTCGTTGGATCGAACGGGGTCTGCTACGTTAGGAAATGTGTCTTTAACATAGAAAACAATTTGTATTTAAAAGTTAGAAAAATATTTTTCGATTTTTTACGGACATCTGCGTTTATCTCCGAAACGGCGTTAGATAGCTTTGCGGGAATGGTTTCATTGGATCGAACGGGGTCTGTTACGTTAGGAACTGTGTCTTTAACATTGAAATCAATTTGTACTTAAAAGTTAGAAGAATATTTTTCAATTTTTTATGGACATCTGCGTTTATCTCCGAAACGGCGTTAGATAGCTTTGCGGGAATGGTTTCATTGGATCGAACGGGGTCTGCTACGTTAAGAAATGTGTCTTTAACATTGAAAAAAATATGTACTTAAAAGTTAGAAGGATATTTTTCGATTTTTTACGGACATCTGCGTTTATCTCTGAAACGGCATTAGATAGCTTTGCAGGAATGGTTTCATTGGATCGAACGGGGTCTGTTACGTTAGGAAATGTGTCTTTAACATTGAAAACAATTTGTATTTAAAAGTTAGAAGAATATTTTTCGATTTTTTACGGACATCTGCGTTTATCTCCGACACGGCGTTAGATAGCTTTGCGGAATGGTTTCATTAGATCGAACGGGGTCTGTTACATTGGGAACTGTGTCTTTAACATTGAAAACAATTTGTACTTAAAAGTTAGAAGAATATTTTTCGATTTTTTACGGACATCTGCGTTTATCTCCGAAACGGCATTAGATAGCTTTGCAGGAATGGTTTCATTGGATCGAACGGGGTCTGTTACGTTAGGAAATGTGTCTTTAACATTGAAAACAATTTGTATTTAAAAGTTAGAAGAATATTTTTCGATTTTTTACGGACATCTGCGTTTATCTCCGAAACGGCGTTAGATAGCCTTACGGGAATGGTTTCGTTGGATCTAACGGGGTCTGTTACGTTAGGAAATGTGTCTTTAACATAGAAAACAATTTGTATTTAAAAGTTAGAAAAATAGATTTCGATATTTTACGGCCATCTGCGTTTATCTCCGAAACGGCGTTAGATAGCTTTGCGGGAACGGTTTCCTTGGATCGAACGGGGTCTGTTACGTTAGGAACTGTGTCTTTAACATTGAAAACAATTTGTACTTAAAAGTTAGAAGAATATTTTTCGATTTTTTACGGACATCTGCGTTTATCTCCGAAACGGCGTTAGATAGCTTTGCGGGAATGGTTTCATTAGATCGAACGGGGTCTGTTACATTGGGAACTGTGTCTTTAACATTGAAAACAATTTGTACTTAAAAGTTAGAAGAATATTTTTCGATTTTTTACGGACATCTGCGTTTATCTCCGAAACGGCGTTAGGTAGCTTTGCGGGAATGGTTTCATTGGATCGAACGGGGTCTGTTACGTTAGGAAATGTGTCTTTAACATAGAATACAATTTGTATTTAAAAGTTAGAAAAATAGTTTTCGATTTTTTACGGACAACTGCGTTTATCTCCGAAACGGCGTTAGATAGCTTTGCGGGAATAGTGCCAGTGGACCGAACGGGGTCTGTTACCGTAGGACATATGCCTTTTACAATGTTATCAAATTGAATTGCAAAGTTGGAGTTACTTTTATCATTTTTTTCGGATATTAGCGTTTATTTCCGATACGGCGTCAGATAGCTTCGCGGGAATGGTTTCATTGGAACGAACGGGGTCTGTTACATAAGGAACCGTGTCATTAACATTGAAAACAATTTGTATTTAAAAGTTAGAAGAATATTTTTCGATTTTTTACGGACATCTGCGTTTATCTCCGAAACGGCGTTAGATAGCTTTGCGGGAATGGTTTCATTGGATCGAACGGGGTCTGTTACGTTAGGAAATGTGTCTTTAACATAGAAAACAATTTGTATTTAAAAGTTAGAAAAATATTTTTCGATTTTTTACGGACATCTGCGTTTATCTCCGAAACGGCGTTAGATAGCCTTGCGGGAATGGTTTCATTGGATCGAACGGGGTCTGTTACGTTAGGAAATGTGTCTTTAACATTGAAAACAATTTGTATTTAAAAGTTAAAAGAATATTTTTCGATTTTTTACGGACATCTGCGTTTATCTTCGAAACGGAGTTAGATAGCCTTGCGGGAATGGTTTCGTTGGATCGAACGGGGTCTGCTACGTTAGGAAATGTGTCTTTAACATAGAAAACAATTTGTATTTAAAAGTTAGAAAAATATTTTTCGATTTTTTACGGACATCTGCGTTTATCTCCGAAACGGCGTTAGATAGCTTTGCGGGATTGGTTTCATTGGATCGAACGGGGTCTGTTACGTTAGGAACTGTATCTTTAACATTGAAAACAATTTGTACTTAAAAGTTAGAAGAATATTTTTCGATTTTTTACGGACATCTGCGTTTATCTCCGAAACGGCGTTAGATAGCTTTGCGGGAATGGTTTCGTTGGATCGAACGGGTTCTGCTACGTTAGGAAATGTGTCTTTAACACAGAAAACAATTTGTATTTAAAAGTTAGAAAAATATTTTTCGATTTTTTACGGACATCTGCGTTTATCTCCGAAACGGCCTTAGATAGCTTTGCAGGAATGGTTTCATTGGATCGAACGGGGTCTGGTACGTTAGGATATGTGTCTTTAACATTGAAAACAATATGTATTTAAAAGTTAGAAGAATATTTTTCGATTTTTTACGGACATCTGCGTTTATCTCCGAAACGGCGTTAGATAGCTTTGCGGGAATGGTTTCATTGGATCGAACGGGGTCTGCTACGTTAGGAAATGTGTCTTTAACATTGAAAACAATTTGTATTTAAAAGTTAGAAGAATATTTTTCGATTTTTTACGGACATCTGCGTTTATCTCCGAAACGGCCTTAGATAGCCTTGCGGGAATGGTTTCGTTGGATCGAACGGGGTCTGCTACGTTAGGAAATGTGTCTTTAACATAGAAAACAATTTGTATTTAAAAGTTAGAAAAATATTTTTCGATTTTTTACGGGCATCTGCGTTTATCTCCGAAACGGCGTTAGATAGCTTTGCGGGAATGGTTTCATTGGATCGAACGGGGTCTGTTACGTTAGGAACTGTGTCTTTAACATTGAAAACAATTTGTACTTAAAAGTTAGAAGAATATTTTTCGATTTTTTACGGACATCTGCGTTTATCTCCGAAACGGCGTTAGATAGCTTTGCGAGAATGGTTTCATTGGATCGAACGGGGTCTGTTACGTTAGGAACTGTGTCTTTAACATTGAAAACAATTTGTATTTAAAAGTTAGAAGAATATTTTTCGATTTTTTACGGACATCTGCGTTTATCTCCGAAACGGCGTTAGATAGCTTTGCGGGAATGGTTTCATTGGATCGAACGGGGTCTGTTACGTTAGGAAATGTATCTTTAACATTGAAAACAATATGTATTTAAAAGTTAGAAGGATATTTTTCGATTTTTTACGGACATCTGCGTTTATATCCGATACGGTGTTAGATAGCTTTGCGGGAATAGTTTCATTGGATCGAACGGGGTCTGTTACATTGGGAACTGAGTCTTTAACATTGAAAACAATTTGTACTTAAAAGATAGAAGAATATTTTTCGATTTTTTACGGACATCTGCGTTTATCTCCGAAACGGCGTTAGATAGCTTTGCGGGAATGGTATCATTGGACCGAAC
>JARFXV010002345.1:0-57532 GCA_031761425.1 Cosmopolites sordidus | reverse complement strand
AGATGAACCAAGAGCGTCCTGGAGTGGATACCGCTTGATCGCAAACGTCCGCGAAGAAGACCGAAAGCACGATGGATTGATGACATCGTTAAGTATATTGGGCCAGAGTGGCAGAGAAAAGCCCAGGACAGTGAAAGTTGGAAGAGGCCTTCATCCAACAGTGGATCGCCACGGGCTGATGATGATGATTTAAGTATATATCAACGTCTAAGTATATATTATCAACAGTTTCCAATTATTTCTCTATAAATAAATGATGTTTTGAGTTTATGAAATATATTCATGTGGTTTATTTTATTGTTTGCTTTTCTAGAGCTAATAAAAACGTACGCTTTGATAATATTGAAAAGGTTTTGAGATACCTCTTCGGGGCTGAGAACAGTGACCCAAATTCAAGTACCTCGAAAGCTGAACAAGGGAATATGGAACAAGATGAGCAAGAAAGTGACTGAACAGCCTGTAGATGAGCTAAAGCATGGTGTTTCCGTATCATCGATAGATGTTCAAGATAATGTTTTTTATGGCGATATTGTGGGAAGCGTTTTGGATTAGTCAACCACCACATCTGATACACAAGGTCACAACAAATATTTTAGCCGCACGTACACGAACTATCTGTTGTCGGTATTCTCACGAACGTCAAAGGATTTTGCAGCGCGCAGGGTTTGTATGTGGATCTATTAATGTCTTTAGTAGATAGCCTACGTGATTTGACTATCTTGAAATTTATTCTTTAGTAATTTATTATTTATTGAGTAACTGATTGTAGTCAAAACATGTTCCAGCATATTATTATGTTGAAGAATAAGCGTGCTGCGTTCATAATAATGAATAATTTAATCGAGAAAAAGGAAAAAAATGCAAGAACGGGCGATATTGGACGAAGCATTTCTACCAAAAGAGGAAAGTATAAGCTACAGAAAATAATAAAATAAGTATAAAATCTGATTCTGACGCTTGTCGAATTCACCTAATACATCATAACCTATTAAAATCCCAATGCACACACAGATGGAGCGGGGTATACAGCGCGCACAACAGAAATGTTAATTGACTTTGTGTGGTAATTTTGCGTCGTAAATGTTTTCGCCGTACAGTAAATTCAACACACATGCAAATTTGTATTACTGCGGATCCAGCTTTACCTGAAAAGCTGACAATTAACTAGAAAAAATACTGTTTACAACTAAGTAAATTAAAGTGAGCAATTGACCAGAAGCGACCTGAATTAGCTAACATAATGGGCATTGCGCCCGATCCACGCAACGTTAGACCAACCGTGTTTTTTACCACCAGACACAAACTTTTACAACTTGATTAAAATGGTTGGGCCCATCCACCGTACACTCTCAATCTTTCGTCGTTCCATTACCGTTTATTTGGATCGCTTCAAAGCAACTTAGGTGACATAAACTTCACGTCCTTAGAATACTTGAAAAATTATCTGGGTTCGCTCAGGTGATGTCAATAGGCCCAAAAACCTGAGAACTTCTATGAGCAAGAGATTATGCAGCTACCTGAGGGATGGAGAAAGGTCATCGAACAGAACGGCACGTACTATATTAATTAAATGTAATTTTTAGTTATATTTTTCTCAAAAAAAATGGGTGGGACTTTTGCATCAACCCAATATAATAATCACTGGACATATCCTCTTGTGATCAACAGAAAGCCGATCAACAGCGGATTATAGTAAAAAATTATCGTAATTTTTAATCAAAAAGTTCTGTTTTTATTTTTATTCCAAAAACCTTTTACCCAATCTTCCTATGTTGTATGATGACGCATTCGAATAAAATACAATGGTTAGTTTTTCTATTTTGTAAAATATTTTAGTTCACTACAAAATAATATTTTAGTTCACCACAAAATTTTCTCCTTGGACCTTAAATAGTTATATCATCATAAAACCAATATCTTGTGATGCAAAATTAAGAGTAAAGTACATGTAGATAATTATAAGAAATATGAAAATATAAAATGTATAAAAGTTCCGAAAATGTCCAAAACACAAAGTATGTTATAATGAGAAATCCGGAAAATATATCTGTTTGTTACCCTCAATATACCAAAAAAATATATAAATTCAATATACAAATTGTTACCTTCAATATACCAGGCTGTAACAAAAGTATTTGCGTTTTTGAACTACTTAGATATTCAATGCTTTTTCATTCCTATACCCCATAAATGCCAATTAACGGTACTGTGGGATACTTTTAATTCTCTTGAAAATTTCCCAGTGCTTGTTGTAAGATCTGCAACCACAGCTGTTATTAAAACATCGGCCTAGGGAGACCGTGAGTCTTAGGGAGACATAAATATATAGGTAGAGAAACATAGATCATAGGGAGACCGTGGACCTTGCCTTATATTTAAATCTCCATCACAGAATTTTTTAAACCAGAACAGATATTGATTGATATGACATCCTGTAGTTATTTCAGTCATTTTGGTGTGTTTGTTAAAAGTTGTTATTTGAATATTTCGCAGTAGAATCATTTTAAATTATTGATTTATTTGTCCGTTACTTTGTGATAGGGTTATTGGAATCATTTTAGTACTGAAGATTGAATATTTATTTGTTGGAGCAAAAAGTTCACATCGGATTAAACCTCTGAGAATTGAAGAATAATCCTTTATTTATAAGGAAACAGTGCAAATACTTTTGTAATGCACCAGTATTAGTCATATTTACAGATATATAATTGATGTACTTACAGAACACATTACTTATATATGCAAAAGTTAAAAAATTGCGTGTTGTCAATTAGCACTTAAGTACTGAGAAGTAGTTGGCCTTGAATATTTTTAAAAAACTAAACTAAATCGCTATAGTAAATTTAGCTGTTGCAGGTGTAGTTTAGTAGAAAAAATATGTCATCATATTAGTAAATAAAATATAGGGTTGTCCGGAAAGTTCGTACGGTTTTTGTTAAGGGAAAGAGAAACGTAATTAGATTATGAAAATATTTATATAGTCTATTATGTAACTATCGTTATTATTTCTACTACCTTCTTACCAACGTAGTAGGTGGCCCGTAATACATTTTTGTCAAAAATGTCAACAGGTTATTTTTCACCTCTTCTTTAGTTTCAAAAGATTTTCCATTTAAATAATTTTGGAGGGAGCAGACTAGATGGTAGTCCGAGGGTTGCGTGGAAAAAGCTCAAATACAAAACATGGGTTTCTTCGGATGAAGACTGTCTTTCGCACATACATTTTCTGATCCTAGCAACCCCTATTTTTTCGTTGCCCGTTGTACAGAATCCACTTGTCATCACCAGATATCATTTGTATCGAGCTGGCATTATATCGTATCGGCAGAAATAACCGTTCTTTTGCAGACGGTCAAATACTATCGATTTGCCAATATTTAACTAATCTCTTATCTTATGGACTGTGGTGTGGATCTTCATGGATCTTTTTCGTGGATTTTTATGGCTTTTATTTCCTTGACAGCGATGCCGGTCTCTCAGATGAAAATCACCAACTCTGAGTCATCCAAATCACTTTTGCGCCATGGTTTCCCCAACAGAACCCTCTCCGTAAAGGCAGATATCTTGTTTTTTAACTGAACAACGCTCTTGCTCTTTTTAAAATAAAAAAGCAGTACTTGGAGTAAATGCATGTTAACAAACGACATTTTTAACGTAAATCAACTTGACTCCTAATCCAACGTAGATTTTTGTTTATAATGGTCAAAATCAATAAAAAAAAAATACAAACGAACTTTCCGGACAACTCAATGTTTCGTTTATATATCGCTTTTAAAAGATCTAGTTTTAAGTAATGATGTAATTATCGTGTAAACACTTCCCTGGTATGATTTCTTACCATTTTAAAAACATGATCTAAACCAATATATGGACCGTCTTCATTCAGCTTATATATATTATGAAGCACCATTCAATAGAGGTTTTTATCAGCTGATTTACAGAATTTTAACATGGACGCACAAATCTGGGTTACGAATTTCATTATTGTCATCCATGGACATTTTTTATTAGAAAAAACTTAAACTGAGTTTAGTAGTATCAATAGATGCTAACATAGATAATAAATGTTAACATAATAATAGATGCTAACAAATATATACAATATTACATGAATATTTGGCTTTATTTTTGAAACTCAAAACAAAGCTCTCCTCAATTGCTAGGAGGTGCTACATATTTGGTATACAACATGTTACGGGTGTCGAAATTTGATATATTCATATAAACTTGAGATAAACTTGAATCTGTTGTATTGTATTCACCGTTTATATATTCCAAAGTGTGCAACACGATCAAGCAACAGATGTTTGATTACGCAATAATAAAAACATTACATTGTTCTTTAACATTTCTTGTCATATGGTTACAATGTGCAATAGCCATAGTGTGTCTTCTTCCACTAGCCACTTCTTTTAGGGCTACATACATGAGATTTCTAAAATAATACATAAATAGAAAAGTGTATTCATAAAAATAAAGAGGATATTTTTAAAACCACTAGTCATTTGTATATTTCCTGTTATTACTAGTAAACATTTGTTCAACGATCTACAATCAGAGATTAAATGAAACAAAAATCCAGGTCAATGGATAAGAATCGAACCTGTTACATTCCAATTACAGGGCATGATACAAACCATCGCTGCCAACATATACCTTAAATTTTTCTAATGGAACTTTATATGAAAGTATAAAACAATTATGGATTACAACTGTAATAATACTAACATTCAAAATAAATTTGTTCACGTGATGTTTTATAAAGTCGGCTTCATATAATAAATGAATTTAAAAGAAATTTGACATTCATCAAATATTCAGGTTAAATTAAATTTGTGTCTGTCGATTTTCTAATTGCTTATTTGAAAGGGCATTTAATAGCTTTATAATGGAAATAATAATGATAATTCTGTTTGATCTATATGACAATTTTTGTAGGAATTTACGGGAAAATCTATATTTAATATCTAGTTTTTGTAATATTAGCATGAATGAAGAGGTAAGAGGTAAAATGAAGAGGTAAAATTATTTATCCATAGGAGAAAGAGCTTTCATTTCGAGAAATTGATGATCGCAGTAAAACAAATCAGACTACATTAATGAGGTGTTGTCAACCATATCTCAATAATTCCTAAATTTAAGAAGGGTAGAAACCAGATGTTAAAAAAACACAAACGATGTTCAAGATCGATATCTAAGATATATAGGGCATTATATCCACTAAGGAGTAGTTAGGAGAACAAGGTCTACTTTTAATTGTCCGGCGGCTGACTGTTATATAAGGTCATTTGGACTACAACATGATCAGTTCATGATTCTTGTCGTGACTTGTGCCACCTCTGACCGCTAAATATAGATGTTAATGATTGAAATGCTGTAGAGAACCACAAACAAGCATGGAATTGCATTAAGAGGTCTTCAGGTAAAAATTCCGATTCTGTTTAAATAAAAATGAGTTCGGAAGAGTCAGATGACGACAAAGAAAAAGCTTCAAATACTAGAAGCTAAGAAAGATATAGTGTGTTATTTCTTATGGTCACTTCTATTGTTCATTAAATAAAGGCAACGTGACAGCTATATTACGTTATTTTAAAAAAGTAGTGGAATGGTATATTCATCCATACCTTAGCAGGCTACTATATTTAATTTTTCTGGCATATTTTCTGAGTTTCTTTACATGAAACCCCACGGGATAGCTTAGGATACTATATCTTAAAACTGCGGCTTATAGACACAAAAATTGTAAAATCCCTGGTATTTGTCATACATTTTAGTACTATTCTCATGCTTAAAAAAATATTAAAATTCAACTCTCCCTTCTCGGTATTGCAAATTTTATGGCAGTTAGTATATTTTCTATGAAAATAGATTGCAGTAAAAAATTATATTATTACTTATAATAACCTCGAATCAAAAAAAAATATATTTCAAAACTCGACTAATCTGAAAATGGTCATATTTATTATCAAATAATCATTGCGTTAATTTATAACATTATTTAAAATTATCTCAAAAAACACCGTTTAAAGGAACCTAATTGAGTCGCTCCATTGATCTTAGTGAGTTCTGAAGCATCCGGCAAATAATAGTTATACTCCCTTTAAAATTAGTCCAGTAAATATCGATTACATATACTGGTTTTACAAAAAGGGAATAGGGAAAATAGGGAAAGTTTATCAGAGACATGGGCCAAGATTGTTGATAATGGAAATCATATTGTTTAAAATGATTAACTCTGTATTAACCATTAACTACTTAAGTAACATTTTATATAGTAGCGGAAAACGACATTACTTGCTATGTAATGAAATATCACACCTCATATATTATAAACAATGCAAAATTTGTTTATGTTTATCTACAAAATTTACATTTATAAATTTATTTTTATCATACCGCACAATTTAACCCAAGAAAAATATATCACAAAATTACTCATTTGTATTAACATTATTATAAAATGACTTAGTTTAACCACATATTTAACTTAACTAACGCAGGGAAAATTCAGTACAACAAATGAAGCAGGTAATTCATTTGAATGAAGATATATTATGTTGTCGAAAAGCGCACTGAATTGTTCAGTGAATATATATATATATATATATATATATATATATATATATATATATATATATATATATATATATATATATATATATATATATATATATATATATATATATATATATACCAGGTGTCCCATTAAAGATGGATCGCGGCTGTATCTTGAAAACTATATATCCCACAGCTTTGGGGAAAAAAATTGTACTAAAAATGATCATGAGAAATTCACCAAAAATATTTTTAAGCTTCTAAAAAAATACATATATCGCTCTCTGACAAATATGTTTTAAAAACTCTTTCAAAATAAAAATACTAGGTAGAGCTTACTTAAAAAAACTGAAATAATGTACAATAAATGTGGAATTGTTTCAATAGGGTTGATATAAAAAATCGGCAAATAAACCGTTTTTATTTGATTTTTACTCCTATTTACCAATATACTTTAAATTGTATGTATTTGCTTTGGGACCAGTTTGTTATTTTTCACCGTTATTTTTACTTTTGTATATACAAAAATAAAAATAAATGGTTATATAAAATAAAATAAATTTAAGAATTTACGAAAGTACTTTTCATATACCAGGTGTCCCATTAAGGATTGATCGCGGCCGTATCTTGAAAACTATCTATCCCACAGCTTTGGGGGAAAAAATTGTACTAAAAATGATCATGAGAAATTCACCAAAAATATTTTTAAGCTTCTAAAACGACCGCAAGAGGGCGTGACGAACTAAACATTTTTAAAAATCTTTTTTTTTCTGTATTTTCAAGTGTTAACCGAGTAAGAAAAATGCTCAGTTATAATTAGCAAACTGTCTGCTACAACTTTATTTTATGACATTTTGTCGTAATTTCACGAATAGAGGGGGGGGGGGGGTTACCTATTGAGATAAAAAGTCGTCTAATGTCCGATTGCCATAATCGATTTTCCTCAATTTGGATTCATTTAAAAGGAAATTGCTGGGACAATCAGATAATCTGGGAGATAAATTATTTAGTTTATAAATGAAACCGCGAGGTGGCGTTACATTCAACCACAGTTTTTTTGAAGTTTTGTTCAGTTTTTTCAAATGGAATGGTACAGCTTTTACTACATGGCAAGAAAGGTAATTTAAAGAGGAATCATCCAGTGAAAACCCGACATCGATATCTCTGACATGTCAAGAGATATTTCGATTTTTCTGAAAAAATCAGTTATTATTTCACTACAACCTGCATTAAGTTAAAAAAATATTAACCTAATGTTTACCTTCCTTCACACTTTACCCAGGCCTAAGCTGGAGGCTAAGTCCTAAGGCTGGTCCAAATTCTTCGAGTCATATTAATTTGGAGCGTGTTTAAAGGCCAACGGGCCAACAATGAAGATAATAATAATAACAACAGTCAAATAAAATTAAGAGCACAACAGTCTAATAATTAACAGAATCTGAACTTTAACGCCTTTCTAAATGTTCTGAAGGAGGTTCTGAAAGGTTCTGTGTGAAGGAAGGCAAACATTAGGTTAATATTTTTTTAACTTAATGCAGGTAGTAGTGAAATAATAACTAATTTTTTCAGAAAAATCGAAATATCTCTTGACAGGTCAGAGATATCGATTTTGGGTTTTCACTGGATGATTCCTCTTTAAATTACCTTTCTAGCCATGTAATAAAAGCTCTACCATTCCATTTGAAAAAACTGAACGAAACTTCAAAAAACTATTGCTGAATGTAACGCCACCTCGCGGTTTCATTTATAAACTAAATAATTTATCTCCCAGATTATCTGATTGTCCCAGCTGACATTTAAATTCTGGAACTAACTCCTCCAGTCTTAACCTCTGAACCGTCATGGTTCAAACCTTTAATTCAAAGTACAAGATGAAGAGTTTTGCCGGTACAACCGGACTTTCGGATTCTGGGGCGTCCGGGCTTAAACGCAAAATCTTTCAGAGGGAGTCGGAGACCTCTGGCCAACGTCTGAGACCGAAAATAAAAACTATCTTTGGAACGGTAAATATCAATTCTCTCCTGCGTCCAGGAAAACTACACGAATTGGGGCGAACATTAAATCAGCAAAAAATCCAAATATTAGCTTTGCAAGAAACCAGATTGATAGATGGTAACACCTTGAAATTCGGCAACTACAGACTTTTTAAAAGTAAAACGGACAAAAGAATACTCAAAAATACACCACATCTCGGTGTTGCTTTCGCTGTCTCAAGAAATATTCTTCTATAACAAATGTCCAGCCAGTAAATAATCGACTTATGACACTATCCCTCAAGTGTGCTAACAAAAACTATACATTAATCAATGCACACCTCCCAGTTAACGAAGAAAATAAATCTAATGCTGAAAAAGTAAATAAGTCCTGGGAAATTCTGGAAAAGACTATCTCTAAAATTCCCTCTAACCATGTAAAAACCCTATTGGGTGATTTCAACACTAGGAACTAGGGAAAGAAAAAAAGTACAGGAAAACAGTCGGCAGTTTTCCCTCATAAATGGACTAACCCCATAAATGGACTAACCATAATGGTAGGAGATTGGTTGAACTATGTTCGCAGTTTGATCTAAAAATAATGTCAACCCATTTTAAGAAGAAAATAACAAAACAAAAGACCTGGAGGTGCCCAAACACGTATGGGTGAATTTCAAATTGACCATGTTGCCATTTTGTACCTCAATTATAAAGAGATTTTGAATGTTCAAGTCAGGAAAGGAGCAAATATAGAGACGGATCAGTAATTGACTAGAATCAAACTTAGCTTAAAACCTCGAAAACTTATTCAAAAGAGGCTGCTAATACCAAGACCCAACGAAAATAAAACCAGCCCTAACAGAAGAGCTTGATATGTTTATCAACATATCAATTAATTTTAATTCTTGCCAGTTCTGTGCAGGTTGTTACCTGCACAGAACTGGCAAGAATTAAAACAAAAAATTATTAAAACAGCCTTAAAGTTGGTCCCTTTACAAAAACGTAGAAAACATCCGTGGTGGGATGAAGTTTGCGAGCAAGCAGTATTAAGTCGAAGTAAAGTATTCAAAGATTGGAACAGTCAAAAAACACCAGGGCCCATACGTGAATAATAATAATATATATGATATATTAAAAGTAGACCTTGTTCTCCTAATATATATATATATATATATATATATATATATATATATATATATATATATATATATATATATATATATATATATATATATATATATATATATATTATTATTATTCACGTATGGGCCCTGGCGGACCACACGAAGTACAATTAGAGGCGTATGTTGTTGTTAGCCTTCCTTTGCGCCCATACTAATTTCAATCTTTCGCTATGAGCTTTTTTCCTTTCGTCAGACCAAGTTGTTCCAGTCTTCCTACATTTTTCTCTCTGGCCAACCTTCCAAACGTTAACCTTGTGTCTGAAACAGCCTCTATCCTGAATTTCACTTTGTGTAATATTTGCTGATCTTAGGTCCTCTTTAATTGCCGCAATCCATTTAATTATTTCTACTTTAGCTCTACTCCTATTTTCATAAAATTCGACTATGTGTCTAGTTAGCCTACTCGGATTCATCCGTTTGATATGTCCGTAAAACTTAAGTCTTCTTTTTCTCACATCGCTATGTATATCTGTGTATTGTTTGATTTCTTGGTTTTCTCGAAGTCGCTATGTTGTGCTATTTATTTGTTTGGGGCCTAGGATTTTTCTTATGATTTTTCTTTCCTTCTTTTCAATGTCCCCGATATCCCTCTTTCTATTCAAAATGAGCCTTTCTGCAGCATATAAACATTCTGGCTTAATAACCGTGTTGTAATGTCTCAGTTTTGTGTTTTTAGATTTTAGCAGGATTTAGAGGCATTTTTTGTTGTAAATATTTTGTGTAAGTCTCAATGCCGTTTCCACTTTTTGACATCTACCCTTATTGGTCGCTTTTTCCAACCCATTTTCCATGATTATTTCACCCAAATATTTGAATTGAGCGACTCGTCTGATGTTACCATATTTTGTTTTTAGAAATGGTGTTCTTAGTCTGTTGCAGGTCATGTATTGTGTCTTTTCAAAGGAAATTTGGAGTCCTACCTTTTCTGCTGTTTCTTTTAGGATTTCAATCTGTTTCTGTGCCGTTAATACATCTTGAGCTAAAATTGCTAGATCATCAGCAAATGCCAGACAATCAATTTTGATGTTGGTTCTCCCCAGTTTAATGGGCTGGTCAATATTCAGTGCCGACTTTTTTTCACGCCACTCCTGTATTACTTTTTCTAGAACACAGTTAAATAAGAATGGCGAGAGTCCATCCCCTTGTCTCACACCAGTTTTAAATTTGAAGGGCTCTGAGATGTCACCCATGAATTTAACTTTTGACCTCGTGTTAGTTAACGTTGCTTCAATAATTGCCAGCGTTTTCAGATCCAGTCCTTGTTCTTTCAAGATTCGGAATAAAGATTCGCGGTCAATAGAATCATATGCTTTTTTGAAATCCACAAATGTACAGACGAGATTTTAATTGTCCAGTTTTTGATGTCTTAGAATCAACTTTAGATTCAGGATCTGTTCAGGGCAGGATCTGCCCGGTCGAAAACCTGCTTGATATTCACCAATGTTCAGTTCTAACTGTCCCTGTGCTTTGTCTAGTAGACATTGGGATAGAATCTTGTAACAAACTGGGAGAAGAGATATTCCTCTATAGTTGTTTACATCCGTTCTATCTCCTTTCTTATGTAGTGGATGGATTAGAGCATCTTTCCAGTCTTCCGGAATCCGTTCTGTTCGCCAAACTTCTTGTAGAATTTTGGTTATTTCCTTGATTGTACCTGGACCAGCGGATTTCAAAAGTTCAGCAGTGATTCTATCTTCACCAGAAGCTTTGTTATTTTTAAGCCGCTTGATTTGCCTAGTTATTTCCTCTTCATTCGGTGGTAATGAATGTGGGTTTTAGGACAGTTTAGTATTTGTTCAAAATATTTTGCAAGTTCTTTGCAATTGTCTTGGTTATTTAGAGCTAATTGTCCGTTTTCCTTTTGCATAGGCTCGGCGGTTGATAGCCTGTTAATTTAGTTTTAAATGTTTTGTAAAAGTTTATTGCTGTTTTTTGACTGTTCCAATCTTTGAATGCTTTACTTCGGCTTAATACTGCTTGCTCGCAAACTTCATCCCACCACGGATATATATATATATATATATATATATATATATATATATATATATATATATATATGAGCAATGGTTAGTTGCTTGGGGAGGAAGCCCCACCCATCCCTTACATTGGAGGGCACATGTTTCGTCTGTTGGTGGTTAGACTCATCGGGGTACCGACATTTGCTCTCTCGTCAAGAATAGGGAGTCCCTCTCTACAATCAAACTACCCATATTTTCGCCGACTTCTCGTCAGATGCCTTATAAATGCAGTTTTTTGACTTCTTTGGACTGCGTCCAACGAGACAACAGCAGTCAGGAGTTATACACCCCCGACCGTTGGGTTCCACAATCTCATGTGGAACGTACAACAACCTGCGTCTCCGCCATAATGAGCAATGGTTAGTTGCTTGACCGGGAGGAAGCCCCGGTATTATATATTTTGAATATCAAATTTCTTTTAAATTCAGCTGGTCGCTTTGGTGCGGACTGTAAGAGCAGCGGCCTGCTGCTGCTGTGCCGAAACCGCATCGGAGCGGTAGTTGGTTCAATTCCAGAGCTCGGATGGTTGTTTTTCTTTCTTTCTTTCTTCTGTCTGTTTACTTCCTAAATGTCTGTGATTGTTTCTAGGCAATAGTGTAAAATCCGACTACGAATTACCCCTCAGTCACGCCAGTTAAAGGCTGGGTAAGGCCGGATGCCTTCTGAGAAGTGTTCTACGTTGGTCATCTAATAGCCTAGTTGCTGATGCGCCTCTAACCCTAACACTTTACTTTTCCTTTTTTAAATTCATTTATTATATGAAGCCGACTTTGTAAAACATCGCGTGAACAAATTTATTTTGAATGTTAATATTATTAGCAGTTGTAATCCCTAATTGTTTTATACTTTCATATAAAGTTCCATTAGACAAATTTAAGGTATATGTTGCCAGCGATGGTTTGTACCCTACCTTGTAATTGGAATGTAACAGGTTCGTTTCTTTTCCATTGACCTAGATTTTTGTTTCATTTAATTTGAAAGTTTCATTTAATTCATTTTAATTTGTAGATCGTTGAACAAATGTTTACTAGTAATAAGAGGAAATATACAGATGACTGGTGGTTTTAAAAAGATTCTCTTTATTTTTATGAATACAATTTTCTATTTACGCATTTATTTTAGAAATCTCATATCCGTAGCCCTGAAAGAAGTATTGATACACTATGGCTATTGCACATTGTAACCCTATGACTAGAAACGTCCATACGTGAATAATAATAATATATATGATATATTAAAAGTAGACCTTGTTCTCCTAATATATATATATATATATATATATATATATATATATATATATATATATATATATATATATATATATATATATATATATATATTATTATTATTCACGTATGGGCCCTGGCGGACCACACGAAGTACAATTAGAGGCGTATGTTGTTGTTAGCCTTCCTTTGCGCCCATACTAATTTCAATCTTTCGCTATGAGCTTTTTTCCTTTCGTCAGACCAAGTTGTTCCAGTCTTCCTACATTTTTCTCTCTGGCCAACCTTCCAAACGTTAACCTTGTGTCTGAAACAGCCTCTATCCTGAATTTCACTTTGTGTAATATTTGCTGATCTTAGGTCCTCTTTAATTGCCGCAATCCATTTAATTATTTCTACTTTAGCTCTACTCCTATTTTCATAAAATTCGACTATGTGTCTAGTTAGCCTACTCGGATTCATCCGTTTGATATGTCCGTAAAACTTAAGTCTTCTTTTTCTCACATCGCTATGTATATCTGTGTATTGTTTGATTTCTTGGTTTTCTCGAAGTCGCTATGTTGTGCTATTTATTTGTTTGGGGCCTAGGATTTTTCTTATGATTTTTCTTTCCTTCTTTTCAATGTCCCCGATATCCCTCTTTCTATTCAAAATGAGCCTTTCTGCAGCATATAAACATTCTGGCTTAATAACCGTGTTGTAATGTCTCAGTTTTGTGTTTTTAGATTTTAGCAGGATTTAGAGGCATTTTTTGTTGTAAATATTTTGTGTAAGTCTCAATGCCGTTTCCACTTTTTGACATCTACCCTTATTGGTCGCTTTTTCCAACCCATTTTCCATGATTATTTCACCCAAATATTTGAATTGAGCGACTCGTCTGATGTTACCATATTTTGTTTTTAGAAATGGTGTTCTTAGTCTGTTGCAGGTCATGTATTGTGTCTTTTCAAAGGAAATTTGGAGTCCTACCTTTTCTGCTGTTTCTTTTAGGATTTCAATCTGTTTCTGTGCCGTTAATACATCTTGAGCTAAAATTGCTAGATCATCAGCAAATGCCAGACAATCAATTTTGATGTTGGTTCTCCCCAGTTTAATGGGCTGGTCAATATTCAGTGCCGACTTTTTTTCACGCCACTCCTGTATTACTTTTTCTAGAACACAGTTAAATAAGAATGGCGAGAGTCCATCCCCTTGTCTCACACCAGTTTTAAATTTGAAGGGCTCTGAGATGTCACCCATGAATTTAACTTTTGACCTCGTGTTAGTTAACGTTGCTTCAATAATTGCCAGCGTTTTCAGATCCAGTCCTTGTTCTTTCAAGATTCGGAATAAAGATTCGCGGTCAATAGAATCATATGCTTTTTTGAAATCCACAAATGTACAGACGAGATTTTAATTGTCCAGTTTTTGATGTCTTAGAATCAACTTTAGATTCAGGATCTGTTCAGGGCAGGATCTGCCCGGTCGAAAACCTGCTTGATATTCACCAATGTTCAGTTCTAACTGTCCCTGTGCTTTGTCTAGTAGACATTGGGATAGAATCTTGTAACAAACTGGGAGAAGAGATATTCCTCTATAGTTGTTTACATCCGTTCTATCTCCTTTCTTATGTAGTGGATGGATTAGAGCATCTTTCCAGTCTTCCGGAATCCGTTCTGTTCGCCAAACTTCTTGTAGAATTTTGGTTATTTCCTTGATTGTACCTGGACCAGCGGATTTCAAAAGTTCAGCAGTGATTCTATCTTCACCAGAAGCTTTGTTATTTTTAAGCCGCTTGATTTGCCTAGTTATTTCCTCTTCATTCGGTGGTAATGAATGTGGGTTTTAGGACAGTTTAGTATTTGTTCAAAATATTTTGCAAGTTCTTTGCAATTGTCTTGGTTATTTAGAGCTAATTGTCCGTTTTCCTTTTGCATAGGCTCGGCGGTTGATAGCCTGTTAATTTAGTTTTAAATGTTTTGTAAAAGTTTATTGCTGTTTTTTGACTGTTCCAATCTTTGAATGCTTTACTTCGGCTTAATACTGCTTGCTCGCAAACTTCATCCCACCACGGATATATATATATATATATATATATATATATATATATATATATATATATATATATATATATATATATATATATATATATATATATATATATATATATATATGAGCAATGGTTAGTTGCTTGGGGAGGAAGCCCCACCCATCCCTTACATTGGAGGGCACATGTTTCGTCTGTTGGTGGTTAGACTCATCGGGGTACCGACATTTGCTCTCTCGTCAAGAATAGGGAGTCCCTCTCTACAATCAAACTACCCATATTTTCGCCGACTTCTCGTCAGATGCCTTATAAATGCAGTTTTTTGACTTCTTTGGACTGCGTCCAACGAGACAACAGCAGTCAGGAGTTATACACCCCCGACCGTTGGGTTCCACAATCTCATGTGGAACGTACAACAACCTGCGTCTCCGCCATAATGAGCAATGGTTAGTTGCTTGACAGGGAGGAAGCCCCGGTATTATATATTTTGAATATCAAATTTCTTTTAAATTCAGCTGGTCGCTTTGGTGCGGACTGTAAGAGCAGCGGCCTGCTGCTGCTGTGCCGAAACCGCATCGGAGCGGTAGTTGGTTCAATTCCAGAGCTCGGATGGTTGTTTTTCTTTCTTTCTTTCTTCTGTCTGTTTACTTCCTAAATGTCTGTGATTGTTTCTAGGCAATAGTGTAAAATCCGACTACGAATTACCCCTCAGTCACGCCAGTTAAAGGCTGGGTAAGGCCGGATGCCTTCTGAGAAGTGTTCTACGTTGGTCATCTAATAGCCTAGTTGCTGATGCGCCTCTAACCCTAACACTTTACTTTTCCTTTTTTAAATTCATTTATTATATGAAGCCGACTTTGTAAAACATCGCGTGAACAAATTTATTTTGAATGTTAATATTATTAGCAGTTGTAATCCCTAATTGTTTTATACTTTCATATAAAGTTCCATTAGACAAATTTAAGGTATATGTTGCCAGCGATGGTTTGTACCCTACCTTGTAATTGGAATGTAACAGGTTCGTTTCTTTTCCATTGACCTAGATTTTTGTTTCATTTAATTTGAAAGTTTCATTTAATTCATTTTAATTTGTAGATCGTTGAACAAATGTTTACTAGTAATAAGAGGAAATATACAGATGACTGGTGGTTTTAAAAAGATTCTCTTTATTTTTATGAATACAATTTTCTATTTACGCATTTATTTTAGAAATCTCATATCCGTAGCCCTGAAAGAAGTATTGATACACTATGGCTATTGCACATTGTAACCCTATGACTAGAAACGTCAAAGAACAAAGTATTTTTTTGATAATCAAACATCTGTTGCCACATCGTGTTGCTCACTTTGGAACACGTAAGCGGTGAATACAATGCAACAAATTCAAATTTATATGAATATATTCAAATTTCGACACCCGTAACATGTTGTATACCAAATTTGTAGCCCAACCAATTGAGGAGAGCCTTGTGTTGAGCTTCAAAAATAAAGCCAAATATTGATGTAATATTATATATATATTTGTTTTATGTTAGCATCTATTGATACTACTAAACTCAGTGAAAGTTTTTTCTAATAACAAATGTTCATGGATAATGGTAATGGAATTCGTAACCCAGATTTGTGCGTCCATGTTTAAATTCTGCAAATTAGCTGATAAAAACTTCTATTGAATGGTGCTTCATAATTATATCCATATATGAATATTGGTTTAGATCATGTTTTTAAAATGGTAGGAAATCATGTCAGGGAAATGTTTACACGATAATTACATCATTACTTAAAACTAGATCTTTTAAAAGCGATATGTAAACGAAACATTAAGTTGCTCGGAAAGTTCGTTTGTATTTCTTTTTGGTTGATTTTAACCATTATAAACAAAAATCTAACCATTAAAAACAAAAATCGGATTAGTAGTCAAGTTGATTTACATTAAAAATGTCGTTTGTTAACATGCATTTACTCCAAGTACTGCTTTTTTATTTCAAAAAGAGCAAGAGCGTTGTCCAGATAAAAAACAAGATTTGTGCCTTTACGAAGAGTGTTCTGTTGGGGAAACCATGGTGCAAAAGTGGTTTCATTGGCTCAGATTTTCATGTGAGAGACCGGCATCGCTGTCAAGGAAATAAAAACCATAAAAATCCACGAAAAAGATCCATGAAGAAATCCATAGAGGTTGCTAGGATCAGAAGATTTAAGTGTGTAAGACAGCTTTCATCCGAAGAAAATCATGTTTTCCATCCAAATAAATGGTAGTGGGAGGACGAAAGATCGGGAATGTACGGTGGATGGGCCCCACCATTCTAGTCAAGTTGTAAAAGTTTGTGTCTGGTGATAAAAAACACGTGTAGTCTAGCGTTGTGTGGATCTAGCGAAATGCCCTTTCTGTGAGCTAATTCAGGCCGCTTCTGGTCAATTGCTCAGTTTAGCTTACTTAGTTTTAAACAGTATCTTTTCGAGTTAATTGTCAGTTTTTCAGGTAAAGCTGGATCCGCAGTAATACAGATTTGCGGGTGTGTTGAAGTTACTGTACGGCGAAAATATTTACGACGCAAAATTACCACACAAAGTCATTAACATTTATGTTGTGCCCTGCTCCGTCTGTGTGTGCAGTGGGATTTTAATAGGTTATGTTATATTAGGTTATTTCGATCAAGCGTCAGAATCACTTTTTATACTTATTTTATTATTTTCTGTAGTTTATACTTTCCTCTTTTGGTACAAATCCTTCGTCCAATATCGCATCTTCTTGCATTTTTTTTTCCTTTTTCTCGTTAATTTATTCATTATTATAAACGCAGCACACTTCTTCTTCAACATAATAATATGCTGGAACATGTTTTGACTACAATCAGTTACTCAATAAATAATAAATGACTAGAAAATAAATTTCAAGATAGCCAAGCCACGTAGGCTATCTACTAAAAACATTAATAGATCCATGTAAAAACCCTGCGCTGCAAATTTCTTTGACGTTCGTGAAGAACCGACAACAGGTGGTTCTTGTACATGCTGTGCGGCTAAAATATTTGTTTGACCTTGTGTGTCAGATGTGGTGGTTGACTAATCCAAAACGTTTCCCACAATAGCGACATAAAAAACATTATCTTGAACATCTGTAGATGATACAAAAACACCATACTTTAGCTCATCTGCAGGCTGTTCAGTCACTTTCATGCTCATCTTGTTACATATTCCCTTGTTCAGCTTTCGAGAAACTTGAATTTGGCTTACTGTTCTCAGCCCCGGAAAGCTCTCTCAAAAACTTTCAATATTATCAAAGCGTAGGTTTTCATTAGCTCTACAAAAGCAAACAATAAAATGAACCACATAAATATATTTCATAATCTCAATACATCATTTATTTATAGAGAAATAATTGGAAACTATCGATTATATATACTTAGATGCATAATGCAGCATATATACTTAGATGCATCCCCAGCGGCGGAAACACCGGAAACAATATGTAACAAAAATACGAGCTAAATTGACTATGTATGATAAGAAATAATGTTATGATAGTGTTGATGATCCAAAATGGTGTTATCTGCTGTCCACATCCTTACTGGAGAATATTGCAATGGGTACGACTTAATCATTAGCGCAAAATATTACTCTGCAAAACTAATGTAGTTTATAATTTTAAACATATTTTTGAAACCTTTTTTCGTATTATTAATATCATTGGCATTATCAATCTAAACCAAATACATACTTTCCTTCCACATTTTACTTTACTACCTAGCCTACAAAAGTGGGCGGGCATCAGGCCGTTCCTCTAGGGGGATCGGAGTCCCAGACTTATACCAATAAATTTCACCTGTGTCAACCTCGAACTGAGAAAATTTTTCTTATCGGGCGGAGGAATTCTCTCACTCTTGGTATATTCCAGGTAGTTTAAACTTACACCCTGATGTTGATGTGCGATTACACCTCTGCTAAAATTAATCGTCTTCGATTTCTATGGTTAGTAAAGGTAAAAAGTAAAAGTAATTGATGTGTAAATAAAAATCATAATTATTTTGTTGTATATTCTAGTTAGATTAAAATTATTTTGATGTTTAATGTATAATATATTTTTGCATTTAATATATATATATATATATATATATATATATATATATATATATATATATATATATATATATATATATATATATATAATATACGTACCAAGATCAATGTATTAATTAAAAAGCCAAAGATGGTTGAAGAATTTCAACAAAGTAAATATAAAAGTGTTTCGAGATTTATTAAACTGTTTTTCTGTTTCAAAATGTTACGTAACAATAGGTTCCTATAAGATGCCCTTGTTAAGAAATGCCATATCTAATCAGTAAAAGTTACTGAGAAGGGTTTAGAAACTTAAATGGATTAAAGGAATTTGACAAGCGCATATCAGACATACATTTAAAGCGGGTAATACTCTTTTTTACCCTGTAAGCATCTATAGTATCATCATAAACTGACCGGAATCAAAGGATAAGTGATATCCGAATGCTGGAATTTTAGAGGTATTGTTTGGGAGTATTGCTCATATATATCCAAAAATTAACAACAGTATGAAGCATTAGAAATGATCACAACTACGAAAATGCTTGGTCACAGCATAATCAAAGTGAATTAATCAATAATTAATTGATAATGTTAATATTAAAATTTAATTAATTAAGTAAATCAAAGTAAATCACAAATTATGAAATTAAAATTGAAGGAAGTGGAACGTGAATTTTTTATTTAGTTATCTTTCTAACATTATTCATTCACTTTACAATCCATTTCTTTAGTTAAAAAAAATCTTACTAAAAAGAAATATTTGACAACGGATAGTCATTCATAATAATATAATCACAAATAATGAAAGTAAAATCGAAGGAAGTGGAATGAGAATGTTCTATTTAGTTATCTTTCTAATATTATTCATTCACTTTACTATCCATTAAAGAAATGGAGAACTAAAGAGTTTTAAAAAAATCCTACTAAAAAGAAATATTTGACAACGAAGAGTCATTCATAATAATAATATAAAGGTGAGTAGAGTTTCAAAAAAGTGACTAGTTGCTATTTATGTTTTGAAATCACTTAAATGAAAGAATCACTTAAATGATTCTATTACTGTTTTTGGATTATGTTTATAATTCCTTTTTTTTTTAAGTAGTTTAATATTGATGGATGAAGTAACGGTAACAGTATTACTAAATATCCTTGTACAAGTACTGACCAGTAACTTTTTAAGTGTGAAACTGTAGATCAATATCTATTAGAGCCTTCGGTATGAAATACAAAAACTCGAAGGGATTTACTACAAAACATCAAATCATTACGCACATTTTCTCAATGCGCATTTCGCTAATCATGTTGGCGACATCAGATTGTCGTCATGATGTCGACATCAGATTGACATCAGATTGTGTTGGCGACATCAGAAACGGAGGTTGGAAAGATAAATAAAATGATTTGGTGTTTAGTGCTAAATATCTTTTAGTTTATATAATGATAGCTCGATAATCTCTTTTCCATTTTTTCAGGCCATCAGCAGTTTACGGTAACTCCAGTCTCGAAGGCACTGATATGATAATTGTTTAATAAGTTATGCTGGTTGTGAGGGGAGATCACAACAGTTATGCGGGTTGTGAGGGGAATCACTGGGAGTGATTCGGGGAAGATCACAGGAGCTTACCAGGCAAGACTGTACAATCCGAAAAGTAATCGCCCTTCAGCCAAGATAGTACCAGGATGGATAAGGCTTGGTGCTTTCTAAGTTGAGAGCTCGTAGTAAAAATCAATTAAAAGACAGCTGATAACTGTGATTCCCAGATTAAGGTGTAGATCCATTCATTAAATAACCTCTGATCTGATTAATAAAATTGCGCCTTATCTCTAAAGAAAATCTGTTTAATATTTAGCTAGTTTGACTTAATTTTGATACCATTTCTTAAAATATTTACTATTCAGGCTATAAAATGTTCAGACGAAGGTAAAAGTAAATTGAAAAAATGACCAAAAAATTTTTTGTGTGTATTTTACGTAGAATCCAATTACTTATTTTGTAGATTAGTTGGTTACACTTGAAATTTCCCAAATTTAAATTCAATTGATATATTGTATTAGCTGTACATATTATATATACCCATTAGAAATGTCGTTTTCTTCAAATTTTAAAAACATTGCCACCTACTGGCAATAACTTAACTTAATATAATTTAACCTATATTCTATTTCTGGTATATATATTGATATTTAGTGTGTTTATTGCTACATTTTGAAAAAAAATAACTGAATCCTATTCGAATGAAAAAGCAAAAATTAGATAATTTCTCTATTAAACATTTGATGTTTTATGATATTCCAAAAACAATTTTACAAACGCTATTAAAGATGTTTATCCTGGTGCCCTAGATTGCAAAACATGTTAGTGTTACATTAAAACAATTAAGAACGCTGATTTATTTTTTTTTCACAAAGACAACAGTATTTGATAATAATCTGTTGCTATCTAAAATTGAAGCTGATCCTAAATAAATAATTCAAGAATTCGCCGGAAAGCTTAATACGTCCACCACAACACAACGATGTTTAAAACAACTGAACAAGGTGTAAAATGTAAACCGAAGGAAAGTGAGTGCCATATCAACTTTCAGTTGAAAACAAAATTCAGCACGTACCTCTAACCACTTTTGTCCAGGTTAGGCAGAAATCATTTTCTTAAACAAAGTGTTACTGGAAATAAAAAGTGAATCCTATACAACAACCCACATAAGACAAAACAATGCTTAGCGTCACGACAACCACCTTTGTTCAATCTAAAACCAAGTTTTTATCTTAAAAAAGTGTTGCTGTCAATATGGTGGGATTTTACAGGAATAATACACTATGGGATTCAGAAACCTAAATATATTATAAGTGCTGAATATTATTGTAACGCGATAGACAAACAGCTTTGATCGAAAAAAAAAAGGAAAAAAAATGAAAGAATTAGTTTGGAAAGTATTTCCTGACACGCCGTATTCTCTTGGTGCTACATCGTCAGGTTACCATCTTCTTAAATCTATGAAACATTTTCTTCGTGGAAAGAAATTACTAGTGCGGCAGCTATCAAAACTTTACTTTAGAATCACCATCATTTTACAAAAAGGGAATAGAAAGTTGATCGGAGAGATAGGATTTATTAGTTTAAAACCGTATTAACTCTTAAATAGAATATAATTTTGTACGATGTCAAAAACGACATGACATTATTTATGGGTACTATGAGTATCTATGTACGCCTTTTTTTTTTTATTGAAAACCCAGTAATATTTTTCAATGTTTTCTTGTGTTTTAATTACACCATAACTTATTGTTGTATTTCGCAAATTATTGTTGACTTTACAATTTTAGTAGTGTTATTTTATAATTCTAACAATCTTATTTAATTAAAGATGTATTAACTGATGCAACATTACACCTTCATTAAAACATGTTACACTATAAAATATTTAAGAGATTTAATTATAGGATTATATTGGAATGCTTGAACAAGTTTATTAGAGTAATTATGTATATTAATTTTCGTTTTTTAGAAGCTCTCATCATAATATTCTTAGTAGTAACGATTCAATTGACTTGTAAACAACTCTGTGTACTTTCTTTATTGATCTATTAAAAAGGTTGTCTAAAGCTACCACTAGACGGGTATTTTTTAACGCAACATTATCCTGCCGAAATTAACGCAATGTTTCTCTCCTTTTACCCTGACTAGACTGTACGTTATTTGTCTCTAATTTATTTGAGATAAATTATTTCTATTTTAAATGACGAAAGTTTCGCAATGTACCGTCTATGTGATCTAATTTAATATTGTTTCTTTTGTTTCAGAATCTTGAAATAGACTCTTTTTGTCATTATTTAATTATTTTCACAAAAAGAGATTTTTTGTTCTGAAAAATCTTGCCAATATTAATGATTTTAAAAGCGATTGTTCCGTTGCTGGATATGACAGTAAAAGATGACTTTGTAAACAGAAACAATATATATATATATATATATATATATATATATATATATATATATATATATATATATATATACATATTAATATATATATATATATATATATATATATATATATATATATATATATATATATATATATATATATATATATATATATATACAACTAGTCAATTTTCATCTTGGATTTTCGATTTTTTACGATCACTTTATGTAAGGAAACGGTCAAATATCTCGAGAACGCTTTGAGATTACTTAATGAAATTTTGTATACAAACACCAAGAAATGATTGCCACTTTTTGGGTATACTTTCATTGTTTTTTCTTGTCGCATATTTGAATCCAAGGCTAACTTAATTGTTTAAATGACAATAATACTTAAATTTGGCATTGTTGCAAAGATATTTCTTTTCTAAATTCAACGAGGTAAATATTATGTTTTTTTCAAATTGATTCAAAAAAATGGCTAAAAGGTGTTTTAGTGTGTTTTAGGGTAAATATATTTTTCAAATTTCAAATTTTAACTCAAAATTTGGTAGGAAACTGCTCAAGCATCCAGATGTTCACTAAAGAGGAGGGTTTATAAAAATTAATTCATATGGGTGGTTCCGGGGGCGTAAAGGAAAAATAAACGCTCGTTTTTGATCTTTAAGTCCTACAGACTTGAAATTTGACCGGAATATTCTTCATGCTTTGTAGATGTTTGCTATGGAGGCGAGTTCATAAAAATCAACTCCTAAGGTGGGTCAATACGGGGGTATAAAGGATAAATATTCTGTCGTTTTTGAACTTTAAGTCCAATAGACTTGAAATACTTAGCGAAAAATAGAAATTTGGGATTGTATTGTTGTGAATCCATGGCAGTTTTGTCTTCATGATAAAAGTAATTTTAGTTATAAAAAAACAATGTTAAATTTGCACCCAGCGAAGCGAGCGGGTAACATCTAGTTCGTCATATATTCTCCTGAATGAACGGTAAACACGCAAAGTACATAGTATAATAAACATAATTTAGCATAAATGACAGAAAATTGGACGAATGACACCATATTTGGGATGCGCAAAATGTTAATCATAAAAACAGAAAATGTGTTGTGGATGCATGGACTGCAATTGCCAATGAAATGTCTATACGACTGACGCCTTGAAGAAGAAAATGGAGTTCTTAACGGCCATTTATAAAGGTTAAAATAAAAAGGTCGCAGAATCAGAGAAGTCTGGAGCAGGAGTTGACCAATATATATATAAACCGTCATGGCTTGCCTTATCAATAATGGATAAATTTTTAAAGAAATGTTATATTCTTTTGATAAAATTCTTAGTTAATCTACCTTGTTCTACTTCTATTTAACGAGCTAATCCACAAGTTGCGCTTTTTTAACTATGATAAAAGTAATGCTGCCCAACTAAGAAGTAAAACAAACGCTGTAATAATCTGTTCATCGTCAGACTCTATATTGTACATTCACCACACTCGTCTAGGAAACATTGGCAAAGTTTAATTTTTAACGTGTTGTGAAAATGGTTGATGGTGCGCGAATGTCAAGTATAGATCAACATTGGTACTAACCTTGGTTCAAACGCTGGCCTACACTTGCCATGCCATCTGTACCCGGCTTAAAATAAGTGAAAAGGTTACACGCAAATATATCAACATGTGAAATACATAAAAGAAAAATATTTTTTGTTTAAGTGATTTATGGTAGAATAAAACACTATAATGAAAAATGTAATCGAGCATCTGAATTTTTATTTCTTGACATAATTAAATTATGAGAAGACCAATGAGTGGTCAACTATCGATCTGCGTTATAAGCTTGACGATACATGTATTTGCCACTAACGTTTGATATTTTCTACTTGATCAGTTATACCCATATTTTCATTAAAATGCGTTATTTTTGCATTTTAATGAATTATTTCATTAAAATTGCAATATTTCGTGAAACATTATGCTTAAAACCTATCGTCTAGTCGTAGCTTAAGAGATAATTGATTTATTGAGATGAAATATATAGGGTCAATTCTACTTTTTTTTTACTCTGCAGGACGGAAATGCAAATGCAAGGACGGAAACAATATTTTAAACTTTTCTTAAATAACTAATAATTTGCATTTAACAGATTATTAATTTTTTATATACGATACTCTCTTCTTTTTTTTTCTTACGTGGACTAGACGTTCAATTTTTCAAATAGAGACGGCGAGAGTTCCATATGCAAAAGAAGGCTTTCCATTGTAAATTACTTAATTTTTGATTACATTTTTTTTATTTTCTGTTTCAAGGCAGCTCATTTGTTTTCAGCTAAAATTTCAAGACTTTGTAAAACAGAGTATTAGTCACTTGCAAATTGATCAGCACAACACAATTTACTTAAAAAATGGAAGAAACATTATTTCAACTCGGCGACAAATTCAACGAACTTTTAACATCAGAGATGGATGCTCTTTCAAAATGCACAACATGTAAATTGAGAACTCAATTTTTGCAAACTAAATTTGTGAGTGATGTTAAAAGACAAGGCAGAATACTCAACGTGTAAGGGAAAGTGTAATGTCAGAAACATCAATCCGGCCATACTCAACTAAACTAGAAATAAAACGAAGATCTCTAGTTTAAAATACTACAAGAACTACTGCAAGTTTAAACTACTGCAATAACTAAACACTCATAATTTCCAATTGCAATTAGAATTAGTCGTGCCGGCATATGTCTTGTAGATGGACATGATAATTTTATGGAGAAATTCTGGACGTCCGATGAGAGCCATTTTCACTTAAATGAATTTGTTAAATCTAGAATAATTGATTCATAAGTGCAGTTTCCGTTTAAAATCTCCGAGTCTCATCGCCCCTGACTTCTTTCTTTAAAGTATCCTTAAAGAGAGTGTTTACATTAATAAACCTTACATATTAGATTAGCTCAAAAATAATATTTGGTGAGACATACAAAGCATATTAAAAAACTTAGATTAAATCATCTCCTGATGATGCTAACATGGTTAGCGAAACATCCGTCGAGCAGTTCAAAAAAAAGTGATTTGGTGTTTAGTGGTAAATCTCTTCAAGTTTTGGTTATTGCTAGTTTAATCAAGTAAAATTTGATGTCCAACCACATATGGAAAAAAGACACAAAGGAAGAAAAGCGCCAAGCATATATAAGAATTGCAGATATTGCATTCATCACACTTCTTATATAAAGTTCATAAATTGAAAATGAGTGAAATGTGGTGTGAGTTTTTTGGTGACATTGAATCAAAGCCAATCTTCTGAATGAAATATTATACGAACCTACAGTAGAAAATCCTCAGCCTTGGAAATGACTCTGTCTAATGAGATAACATGTTTTTATTACGAATATATATACTAGTATCAAATTAATTAACGAACAAGAATTCACAAGTTACTATAGTGGTTTAAAAGTAAATATGTAGAATTTTTACCGCATAATGAAATTGCCAGTTATTGGAAGAATATAACATTACAGAACTTTCACTAAAAAGTATGAAATCATTGTCGAAACACTGAATAAATATTTCCTTCGTTATCATGAATCTAAGCAAGACTTTCTCAAAACAGATATATCATTGTGTTAATATCGGGACATTAATTATTAAATTATTATGTAATATAAACGTTTACATATTTATGTTGGATTCATTTTAACGGATTGTCCAATAAGAGTGTGAGAACTTTAAAATGAGACAATGATAACTACAAGTAATATGCCGGTAAGTTTTATTTCATCTTAAAGAACAAATATTTCTATTATGTTGGTTTGTCTGAAGGATTGGAGACCGAACTTTCTACTACCCTTTCCATATATTGGGTGGTATTTTTTCAGAGGTGGCCGGAATGTTTCGTTCAAGGTGTTTGTCAATTATTGTCCGGGGTTTATTTCGTAAAACCAGAGATTTGACATAACTTCACAAATATAAATCCAATGGCTTGATATCGCATGTTATAAGACACAATGTTATATACACATTTCAGTTCATACATACATTTCAGTTCAGTCACATATCAGTTCAGGTCAAAAATATCCTATTAGCATATTCCTCCATCATTAACAGCAACACGATTTCCATCATCGCCTTGAAAAAAATATATTGTCCTATTGCTATATATTCAGCACTAAACAGTGACTTTTTGAAGATGAATCTGAATCAACACCTGAATCACATGAGGATTTTCATCATGACAACCAATTTCAAGGGAATAACTGTTCATAATTGATTTAGTTCTTTGCATTACTTTGCATAACATTTATAAAATTATGTTGGCAACTGCAATAATATAATTTCTACATTTCAATACTAAAGCAATGTTTTAAGAATATAAACGCATCAGCAATTGAGGCTATTTAGCGAATTCACCTACAGTTTAACGTGGGGTGTGAACTGCGGTCATCGGCTACCGATTAACCCTGGTCAGTATCTTCCTTGGGGCTATCAACCCTTATCATTTAATGTTTCAATTAAGCCAGACTTAATCTATTAATCTTTCGAAAAGCCTACCGATTGACGAGTTACTCAGTCTCGAATTGACGTGACTGACGATTCTTCGTAATATTGTATATTAAAATGCAGCACACAAACCTGGTCTTTACTAGGACTCGGCACATTCAAGTACTAACCGCATCAAGTGATGTTGCATTTCAACCTCCGAGATGCCTGTTTGATTGTAGGAGATGTTACCTCCCGGTCAAATTACGCTACTGAAATCAACTATAACTAAGTTTATGAAAAGTATTAGTAATATAAGCTTATGAATATAACTACATTGTGGTCAACTAACGTAACCCACATGAATAAAAACAACCAGCTTTCGGTAATTGCTAAAAACAGACGCAGCCACAATTCTTGAAAAAAGAAAATTGTAAAATATCTTTAACAATACTGAGTATACTAAACCTAAAGAGATACTGAATACCAAGTAACATTTTTACACATCTCGACGATATATGATTCTTGATTGATTTGTCCGCTACTTTGTGATAGTTAATTTTTAAACCGAATAAAACCAATTTCAGGACAGATAGCTCGCTCTTTGAGAAAACATAATTTGTAAATAGTGTTTAAAACCCCCCAGTCAACCAATAATTTACTTTTTAATGCAAAAGATAAAACATCATAAAATAAAAAATGGGGAGTTTATATGTTACGTTGCAACGAGTGCAGTATGTGGGACAAACGGGCTGAAAAGTTTAAATCAGATTCAAAGAACACAAATATACGTACCCATTAAAGAAACAAAGTTCTAATTTTACGAACCATTTCATAGATATCAGACATATATTTCCCGAGAATGAAAATTTAAAAGCAACTGAAATTTATAAACATAATAGACTTTCTAGACAGTTATTAAACAATCAAATATATTCCGAAATTTCCCCCTATTTAAAATAAAATAAAAAATGAACCCCAATAAAAGTTTAAAATTAGGTGTATATGATAAACAGCTGTAATACCTTAGTTTTAAAGTAGTGTTTGAAAATGTAACATTGTTTTACGAAACGATAGTCATACAAAGTTAAAAATAAAAGTGATATATAACATAGTAAAAAATTGTTTTATTCGATATATGATTCAACATCAAACAGATTGAATCATCTCCTGATAATGTTAACGTCGTTAGCGAATCGCGCGTAGAGCAGTATAGAGTGTTTTTTTTAGTACGTCCGAACTTTAAATCTAAATAAAGCAACAAGCAAATTAGATGCCTTGAAACTATTTATTTTATGTGATATTACATTCAATGGCGTTAATGTTTGAAAACAATTTCGGACAAGTATCCGCCGCGACTACTTCTGACAAAGTGCATTCTGTCAATCCAATTTCCGACCATTTTTTGAAGCAATTGGGGTTCTATGTCCGCAATTGTTCGAGTTATGTTGGCTTCCAAGGCGCCAATAGTTGCTGGTTTGTCAGCATAGATCAAAGATTTAATGCAACTCAAAAGAAAATAATCTAAGGGTGTGGTTACATGAGATTGGTGGCCAATTAACACGTTCGCCCCTTGAAATAATTGTGGAACCGTTCTGTCGAAACCACATCTTCTCCAGATCAATAGCATTATCGATCTGTAATGATCGCCATTAACGGTAAAGTGCTTTCCAACTTGATTTTTGAAGAAATACGAAACATTGATGCCATTGGCGTACAATCCGCGCCATATAGTGCATTTTCCTGGATAAAATGGTTATTGTTGAATCATTTGCGGATTATTTTAACTCCAAACGCGGCAATGTTGTTTATTAACGTAACCTATTAACGAACTTCGCCGGTGAAGAAAATTTTGCGGTTAAATTCTGAGTCAAGTTGCAATTGATTTTGAGTCTATCCATCGAACGTACAATGCAAACGATGGTTTTGAGCTTGGACAAACTTTGTAGCAAAATATTTGTTTTAATCACAATAGAAAGTATTTTGTCTCTTGTGCAAATTTATTTTATATAGGTTACACCTCTTTGGTCTGAATTTCAAGATCGCTCAAAAAGATTAAGTCTGACACAGAGATGGCGGAAGTATGACCAAATTACTATAATATTTACCACTATGATAGGTAAAGAATTTCCCAATAAGAGCGATAAGATTTGAATTTGCAATAAAACACGCCGAAAATGGTGCTCATTATTTTTATTAGATGGCATATTTATTCAAGTTTCAAGTCATTTTTTTCAAGTTCAAGGACTCTTCTTGCACTCGTTGATCCGGTTGGCCCAATTTTCGATGACTCGGTGAATCATATACAGTGGTATGACGAATATGGTTGCTTGAATGTTGGCTTCAAGTTCAGCAAGAGTCTTGGGTTTGCTGGCGTAAACCTGTTATTTAACATAGCCTCAAAGAAAATTGTCTAAAGGTGTTCAGTCACAAGATCTTGGTGGTCAGTTGCAAGGGCCATTCCGTGAAATTACCGATTTACCGAATTGATTGCTCAATAAGTCCATCATAATGCATGCTGTGTGGCAAGTTGAGCCGTCTTGCTGAAAATACAGTCCGTTCGCATCGATTTCATCATTTTTTGGAAAGACAACTTCAGATAACATGGCACGATAACGTTCGCCATTCACACTGACGGTTCGTCCTTCGCCGTTCTTGAAAAAATACCCTGCGGTAATAACACCGTACTATTATTCACACGAAACAGTGATTCTTTTGGGGTGTAATGGGGCCTAATGAATCACTTGTGGGTTTGACTAACATCAATAACGACAATTTTGATTATTGACGTAGCCTTTTAACCTAAAATGAGCCTCATCGAAGAAGATGATTTTGCGATGAAAATCCGAATCGTTTTCCGTTGCTTCCAACGCCCAATCTGCGAACTCCTGGCATAATCGATGGTCAGTTGAATTAAATTCTTAGGTCAGTATAATCTTATATGGGTGTAAACCGAGATTCAAACGTAAAATACACAAAGTGGTCATCCTGAATAAGCCCAACTCTTGAGCATGGCGCAGAACAAACATATCGTTCTCCGCAACACTTTCACAAACAGCCGCGATATTTTCTTCAATACGAAGTCGTGACAGTGGTTTTTCGTCATGAAGACTAAACTCACGTTCAAACGTATCAATTATATGGCGGCTGGCTTAATAAGGAGCAGAATGATGACCGTGTTTTGAACGAAATGCTCTTTGAGTAGCAACAAAACTTCTCGAATTTTGATAAAAGGTTTGGACAATTTTCAAACGTTGTGGCAACGAAAACTAGTTGATGGTTAAATGGCAAACCCTACTGAAAACAATTGACAGCAAATGTCAACAATTAGATATCAAATATGGCCGCCATTAGCTGTCAAAATCCTATCGTCCCTATTAGGAAGCACTTTATAATTCTTTAAATGGCGTGTTACGAAGTTTTAGATTACATTTTAACACTTCCTGAAAAATTAATAACATTGATGTTCAAGTTGTTTAAACTTCCACAGCTAACCAAAAAAGTTCTCCTTTGCGCTGGCAAATTCTGCTGATGTAAAACTCCATGATCTACGCATCGAAGTAGTTTCATGTACACCTTATTTGGCTCCCTGTCATTAATTCATTTTTCAATGATAAAGAAACGGCCTTTGGTTTGATAATACCTTTAAAGGCCAATGTAACAAAAAACTGATTTTTCGATCGATCCAAAGAAACAAAACGTTGCAATTTTTGAGAATATTACAATGAAGTTCTTACTTTTTATTTAAGAATTTACGAAAGTACTTTTCATATACCAGGTGTCCCATTAAGGATGGATCGCGGCCGTATCTTGAAAACTATTTATCCCACAGCTTTGGGGAAAAAAATTGTATTAAAAATGATCATGAGAAATTCACCAAAAATATTTTTAAGCTTCTAAAACAACCGCAAGAGGGCGTGACGAGCTAAACATTTTTAAAAATAATTTTTTGTGTGTATTTTCAAGTGTTAACCGAGTAGGAAAAATTCTCAGTTATAATTAGCAAACTGTCTCCTACAACTTTGTTTTATGACATTTTGTCGTAATTTTACGAATAGAGGGGTAGGGGGAGATTTACCTATTGGGATAAAAAGTCGTCTAATGTCCGTTTGCCTTAACCGATTTTCCTCAATTTGAATTCATTTAAAAGGCAATGACTGGGACAATCAGATAATCTGGGAGATAAATTATTTAGTTTATAAATGAAACCGCGAGGTGGCGTTACATTCAACAATCGTTTTTTGAAGTTTTGTTCAGTTTTTTCAAATGGAATGGTACAGCTTTTACTACATGGCAAGAAAGGTAATTTCTTGCCATGTAGTTTTAGCAGTTAGTTTTAATTTTTACCGCAATATTAAGTTAAAAATTGGTCTTAATATTTAGGTCGCAATCGCAACCGCAACAATTTTATTTAAAAAATAAAATTATCTATTCAGTATCAATCATCATAAATGTTCTAATCCTGACCTTCATAATATTTTCTAATTTAATTACATAAGCGGAAAAAATGCCTTTCCCCAATTGTTGCATTTTCTCTTTTGTGATGCTTAAATACTACTTGACAGAATATTGAAATCAGTCATTAATAAATATACCTACTCTTTCTTTTAAACTAAATGAATGGATGAATAAAATTATGCGTTTTCGGGTTTCCAAATAAACGCATGCAATCCTTAGGTACATTACACAAAGAGTGTAAGAAGGGAACCATGGAAACAAACAAAAACAGTCAAATTAACTTGTCAGTTTTGAAATGCATTACATTTTCAACATTGCATTTATTGATTATTAATAATTATTATAATAATATCTAACAATGCCTTTTACGAATAACGAGGCCTATGACATGTTGGCGGTGTATTTCCAATGTTTTGAAAATGCATGTATTGCAGAGCGGTAATATGCAAGTGAATATCCCGAAAGAAGGCATTATTCGAAGAAGGTGTTTACACGTCTAGCAAGACGCTTACGAGAAACAGGAATTGTGCATCCAGATCCAGTCCGTACCAGGTTACGTTCGATTCATAATGGAGATAATGTCGTAAATGTTCTGGCTTATATTGAAACCAACCCCCATTTAAGTATCAGACAAATATCTGAAGAATTAGGTGCTAGCAAGACATCCGTTCATCGAATCTCAAGAGATAACAAGCAACCCCTATCATGTTGTCTTACACCAAGCCCTTTTAGATAACGATTTCGACAGACTATTAGTTAGGTTAGACTATTGTCACTGGTTAAAAAATATGTGTAGTGGAAATAAACAATTCTTAAAACGCATACTATGGGCTGATGAAGCTACTTTTAGCAGTGATGGAGGCGTTAACTTACATAATATGCACTACTGGGCAGTTGCTAATCCACACTGGATGTACGAAATCAACCACCAAAATAGATGGAGTGTGAACGTATGGTGTGGTGTTTTGGGAGACAAAATTATTGGTCCCTTTATTTTTAATGGACATTTGAATAGTGAAACATATTTAAATTTTTTTACAAAATGGACTGCCAGAACTAATGGAAGATGTTTCGTTGGAAACGAGAAGACAAATGTGGTACCAGCATGATGGATACCCTGCCCACTTCTCGCAGGTGGTTCGAAACTTCTTAGATGCTTCGTTTCCAAATCGTTGGATAGGACGGGGTAGTTTATTTTCGTGGCCGGCGCGCTCACCGGATTTGACAGTCCTCGATTTTTACTTGTGGGGAAGATTAAATGACTTTGTTTTTCAAATTCGTCCTACCACACGAGAAAACATAATCATGTTTTCTCGTGTGGTGAAATAATTCAAAATTCAATAACCAGCATTTCAAGAGCGGAAATTAAAGCTGCCGTTTTTAGTACTCGTGGAAAAATAAATCTTTGCATTTCTAAGGATGAATTTTGAACATTTAGAAAGGCGTTAAAGTTCAGATTCTGTTAATTATTAGACTGTTGTGCTGTTAATTTTATTTTACTGTTGTTATTATTATTATCTTCGTTGTTGGCCAGTTGGCCCTTAAAAACGCTCCAAATTAATATGGCACGAAGAATTTGGACCAGCCCTAAGCCTGGGTAAAGTGTGAAGGAAGGCAAACATTAGGTTAATATTTTTTTAACTTAATGCAGGTAGTAGTGAAATTATAACTGATTTTTTCAGAAAAATCGAAATATCTCTTGACATGTCAGAGATATCGATTTCGGATTTTCACTGGATGATTCCTCTTTAAATTACCTTTCTAGCCATGTAATAAAAGCTGTACCATTCCATTTGAAAAAACTGAACAAAACTTCAAAAAACTATTGTTGAATGTAACGCCACCTCGTGGTTTCATTTGTAAACTAAATAATTTATCTCCCAGATTATCTGATTGTCCCAGCAATTGCCTTTTAAATGAATCCAAAATGAGGAAAATCGGTTTAGGCAAACGGACATTAGACGACTTTTTATGTAAATAGGTAAAACTCCCCCCACTTCTTTATTCGCGAAGTTACGACAAAATGTCATAAAACAAAGTTGTAGGAGACTGTTTGCTAATTATAACTGAGAATTTTTCTTACTCGGTTAACACTTGAAAATACACACAAAAAATGATTTTTAAAAATGTTTTATCTCGTCACGCCCTCTTGCGGTCGTTTTCGAAGCTTAAAAATATTTTTGGTGAATTTCTCATGATCATTTTTAGTACAATTTTTTTTCCCCAAAGCAGTGGGATAAATAGTTTTCAAGATACGGCCGCGATCCATCCTTAATGGGACACCTGGTATATGAAAAGTACTTTCCTAAATTCTTAAATTTATTTTATTTTATATAACCATTTATATTACATTACATTACATAGTATATTTTTGAGTTAAACATAAAAATTTATCGTAGTTCTGACCAGACTAATGAAACATATTAAATAATTTAAAACAAAACATATTTACTACCATTTCCTTAAATATTTCAAATTTTCATTTGACTTAAATGGTCGTACACTGACATCGTTAATAATCATCATTAAAAGCAAATAAAAACAATCGTTTCATAAAGTATTTGCTAATGTTAATGCATAACCCTTCATTATTAAGGCATTTTTAGAAACTATGAAAAATTGCTTTGGAAGTTGTTTCTAAATTAATCTAGTACATATTTGAAAATTGGGGTCTTGAACAATTTTTTTTGCCATCATTTTTTTTGTCATATATAAGTTTTATAACAAAACTATTTTTATTTTTCTTTATAATTAATTAGTTATATCAAAATGAAAATACATTACTTAAAATTACATTATTAAAATACAGTACATACGTACAAAACGAACGCCAATATCGGGTCGGCTCGGAAAAATTATTTTCCGAAAAAAAATGTTACACCGAAATTTTCTTTCGCGCCCTTTCCGAAAAGTCGTTCGGAAAGAATCGGAGTTCTGGGGAAATAAAACAATTTATCGATCTTAATTATTGTTCTTTGTTGTTCTATATACTTGGTATTAATTGTTATTTAGGCTTTCGGAGCTGTTTTCTATGTTATACTCAAATATTTTTACTTTACCTTTTACAAAGGTAAGTTTAGAATAAAATATTGAAATTAGATTAGGGTTCCTTTTGTTTTTTGCATTCGTCTTTATAATTTTTATTTATATTATTTAATTTATGTAGGGAAAACAAATTAACGTGCCAAATTTGTAGGAAGGTTTGCGTGCTCGCAAAGAATCTACATGTAACAACACAACCGAGAGTAGTAAAAATGAGAAAACCTTACAGGATCGTCTATTTTGTAGGATACGAATAATAATATTCAAGAAAGCGCCATTAGACAAGAACAAAATTATACTACCAATCTGGAAGGTAATCGTATATAAAAAGACTTATACTTATGGAAGTTTTACAGAATAATTTAATTTGTAGATGGTTCAAGAGTACAAAAATGTATGTGACTATAAAAGCTTTCCATTCAAAAAAAAAAAAATGAGTTAAGTGCCTTCTCCTATTTGGGAAATCTCTGGTTGGCCATGCATTATAGGTAGTTGGCAGCTGGATTTATTCATATTTGCAAATATTATGAATTAAGTCTCTAATGTGGTGGTTTGTAAAATATGTAAAGCGAAAAATGGTCATCGTTTTAAAAATACTGAAAACCTTAATTAAATCAATAATGTAGTATGGGTGATTTTTTTTTGAAAATATTGTTAATAAAGTTTAGTGTGGTGGTTTGAAAAATCAGTGTGGTTTCAAAAGTATTGTAACTTCAAACTATTACAAAAACAAATATGTATGTTATTTTGGGTAGTGATTGTCTTTATTTTAAATTGATTATTAATGTAGTTTACATATTATAACCTACTGTAATATATTATCGATATTATCCTAGTTGGGGGAGGTTTTATTATGTATATTTAACAGTATATTCAAAAACATTGTTTCGCTTCTTGAGAATAAAAATATAGAATTAATTAAACTGCCTTCAGTTAGTTTTGGCAAAAAGTTATCACGAAATAAGATTTTAGAAGGCAAACGAATTGCTGCTCTACATATTCATATAGAATACGTCATTGGAAAAATTCTAGAGTTTGATTTTCTCAAACCTCATGCAGTTATTAATCATAATATGCTGTCTTATACAGACTATACTATTATCATTGCTGCAGAATTAGTGTATGAACCCTTTGTCACACATTACTGAATTAAACTAGTAACAAACAATATGTTATTTTGCACTTAACCAACAATATTTTTGACAGTATATATACAAATAGAAGCCGTTGACAATACTGACGTGAAAACTCATTACCATAATAACGTCACAAACATGACAGCCAATAGAGGCGCGTTCGTAAGAACGTGATTTTTGTTTTCATTTTATAAATTTTAATTCATTCATAATTAATTGTAAAAAAAAAGTTTCTCGCATCGATTATCAATATTATTTATGATAAAGTTTTAAAATAAAGTAAGAAAATCGTTATTTATTTTTTATTCCAAAATCCCAATTGTATTTTTTATCCAGGTATTTGTGAAAGTTGATAGTTTCCAATGATAGAAATAGTATCGTACAATCGTTGTTATTTTGTAAAATGGACTAAAGAAATGCTAGATACATTTTCCAACATCATTCTCTTAAACAAGTAAAACAAAATAAAACAAGTAAACAAAAAACAAGTACAAAGTCGCTATAGAAATGGTGATGAAAATCAGAGAAATATTACCGAAATAACGTGAGTAATTTTTCTATAGTTTTTTGAAGATGAAGTAGGCGTAACTACCATTAAATAATCACATTATCATAAAATAATAACAGCATTCTGGTTTCAAAAATATGACACTACATTGTAAAAAATAGCCGATATATTAAACTATTATGTACTTAATTTTCTAAATTTCTGGAAAATTATGATTTAACACCCACAATACATTCAGTACACATATACATACTTTCTTTGGAGTTATGTTGAAGAGAATGCTTATATGGATAGATAATTCAAGAGCTAAATAACAATATGTGTCAATAATTAGGTAGAATCACACTTACATAAAAATGTGATAAAATATTTTAACAAAGGATGATGTCTTTGTAAAGAAGTAAGAGGCAGGCGTTAAAGTAATATTACTTATAATAAAACATAAATGGCAACTACTTAACTTTAAAATTAAATATTGGAAAAAATAATAAAAAGAAAAATCTTAGGTTCTTATTTTTTTCATTAACTTTTTAAATATATTTTATTCATTATGGTGTGAAAATTAAAATAATCGAGCTTGATCTAATGAAATATAAATAAAATAGTAAATTTACTTATTGAAATTTATTCAGCCGACATTCCTAATAATTCCATTTAACAAAACATTTAAGCCAATGTGCATTTAAATCTTTATTATATTTTGGTACATCAATTCAAAACAGTATCTTTAAAATAATAATCAAAGGTCAAACTTCTAATCATTCAAATTGGTATATCAAATCACAAAATTCCGGTATATCAGAAAACCCTTGTTCCTGCATATGCTTCAATTATCAATCTACCAAAGCTTCTTCACTTCTGCGATGTTTCAACTGTTTTTGTACAAAAACTACTAAATACATTTGAAATGTTGCAAAATCACGGAAACATTTTGATGAGAAATAAGGGGTTTGGCTGATAAGCAATCAAAATACTATGGATATAAGTTGATTATGGCAGGTATGATATATAACAAATTCCATTTGTGGATCAAAAAATGCAGAATTTTGGTTCATGAAATGCTTTAAAAGCAACAATTTTTCAAAAAGAAAATTTATTATGGAAATGTATGGACCAATGCAGTGAACATTTTCTTCTGGTCTCTGGTGAGTAAGCGTCATTAAATAGGAGTATTTAAAAACAGGTTTAAAACTTTAAAGGTAGGCGCAAAATACTCGAATTTAGTGGAGGTCTGTTATGTAACATCTGTTGGGTGAAGAAATATTGACGCATTAATGAAAATGATAGAGATGAATCGATATGTTACATAAGATACAGTTACTGCTGCAGATATTACTACAGCCTTCCAAGGCAATGATATGAAATAAGTACATACGATGTCGTTTAAATATTTGGGTTTAAAAAACCTGTGCCGTCTATGAATTCTGGACAATTTTACTGGTATGACAATCTGGCTATAAAAAATTATTGCAAGGAAATGTTCAAACGATTCTAGATTTAGAAAATCAAGTAATTGTTAATGCTGATTAGTATACAACATTTGTTGGGTGAAGAAATATTGACGCATTAAGGAAAATGATAGAGATGAATCGATATGTTACATAAGATACAGTTACTGCTGCAGATATTACTACAGCCTTCCAAGGCAATGATATGAAATAAGTACATACGATGTCGTTTAAATATTTGGGTTTAAAAAACCTGTGCCGTCTATGAATTCTGGACAATTTTACTGGTATGACAATCTGGCTATAAAAAATTATTGCAAGGAAATGTTCAAACGATTCTAGATTTAGAAAATCAAGTAATTGTTAATGCTGATTAGTATACAACATTTGTTGGGTGAAGAAATATTGACGCATTAAGGAAAATGATAGAGATGAATCGATATGTTACATAAGATACAGTTACTGCTGCAGATATTACTACAGCCTTCCAAGGCAATGATATGAAATAAGTACATACGATGTCGTTTAAATATTTGGGTTTAAAAAACCTGTGCCGTCTATGAATTCTGGACAATTTTACTGGTATGACAATCTGGCTATAAAAAATTATTGCAAGGAAATGTTCAAACGATTCTAGATTTAGAAAATCAAGTAATTGTTAATGCTGATTAGTATACAACATTTTATTTGACGAAAGTTATCAGTGCGGTAGTGAATACCGAAACTCATTAACACCTGCTGTCATCCGGCAACTCGGAAATTGAAATTCAGCATCAGTTCTTGCGGTGATTATGAATTCATATCCTTTCAACGAAAGATCAGACTTATATACTTCTTTTCAATAGGTCATAGTGTAATATAACCCGTCAGTATCATCAATTCGATGTTGAATAAGATCAGTTGGCTTACAGTAGAACAAAAGGTTAAACACAAACCTTACATTGATAGTTCTTGAGAGAAGGGGGTGCTGATTGGGGTTAATCCATCTGATGACTGTGGTTCGGAGTTGTAGACACACGTTAAGTTGTAGGTCTAGATACGGAAAAACACTATAAGCGTTGAAGAAACTTAAATAAATGACAAACTCTTAAACAATCGACTGTTTTGAAGAATAAAAAACATGGAATTTATGTCTTATCCTCCAAATAGTTCTAGTTTATCACCTTGTTATTTATTTTTAATCCCAAATATCAAAAATAAATTATGAGGTTGTGATTTGTGACTTATACAATTGTTCTATTGTTTACATAAACTTTTGCACTGGCCTTCCAATTTTTGAAGACGGTGAGGTAAATTTGGATTAATTTGTAGTTAATAAAAGTATTTAATTATAAAACATATTTAAGTTTTTTTATTATACAGGTTGCATAACACTAAAATGTAGGATAATTTGTTAACGACTTTTATCTAAATGATCGTATGTCAATAATGTTAGTAACTGCCTTCAATTATATATTAATATGCAAATTTCATAATTTCAGGTTATACTTGCATTAGTACACAAAGGTCCATTAGTTCACAATTTTAACAAATTAAAAAAAGACACTAATTATTATAAAATTATTATAAAATAAATATATAACTATAAAAGAAAAATCAAACAACAATGTCATCTTGAAATTATTTGTATTACATTATCATGGTTGCTATATAGAATCGGAACGGTCGCATCACGTCGAGCAGCACTCCTCGATAACGGAAGTTAAGTGACGTCGGTCACGGTTAATACGTGAATAAGTGAGCGTAATACAGGCAATCCAACAAACCTAGCGATAGGCCAACTCGGCTTGATTAGCTAAAATTTAATTATCATCGTTGGTTTTGTATGTGAAATATTTTAAAATTGAAAACATATACTATTCCATATGTAGTGGGAGAGGGAGAGAGGGGGAGAGGGAGGGAAAACGAAATTAAATTGGTTTAATTAAAAATTAAAAAAGTTTGCAGGGTATAAGATAAAACAAATGAATGAAATAAAATGATATTGTCTTAGAATGGTACAAACTTGCTTTTGGACGCCAGCCTATTCTAGTACAGCAAATTTTTCTGTTAAAATAAGATTTGTACTGAACTAGAAATATTAGCGACGAGCTCGTCGATAAGCCTGATAGATTCACAATCATTTTGAATAATTTCAGGCATTTACAATTATTTTTGTTCGAATTTTTATTGATGAACATATCTGTGCTATTCCTACCTGTGCCTTCAATGCTACTACAAAATTTTGCAACCCACTTAATTTATTTTTGACTCATTGTTCATGCTCAATCGTAGAGGTTTTCTTTTCTTACATGCTCCCGACTTACGAAAATAAGAAAAGCCATGTAACGCCAAAGTACAATATGGCGGGAAAATCAAATTGAATTGAATTTGAATACGGATTATAGTGATGCAGCCTGTATATAATTTTTGTGAAGGTTATAATAATTGTGAATTAACAAAGAATGGCATTATACATGGCATACATATTTAATTACTTACGTAATAAAATAAATTTAATAGAATTCTAATAAAAATTTTATAACTTCTATTTGATTTAAATGCATAAACTTCAATTGTTTACTTTTACTACATTTACAAAAATGTGGAAAAATTATTTTAGTAATATCCCGTTAACAGCACGCGATATAAACATTTATTACTCGCAACAATGTTAACACAATATCTGGAATATTTATGCATTAGAATATGCAGATATTTACAGATATTTAAATATTTTATTTATTACGTTTCTGGTCTGTAAAAGGAAATGTCGTTTCATAATAGGGCAGACAAAAAAATGAAAGAATGTTAAACACATTGAAATGAACATCTGGATTGACTGTCTGTAATCGAACAATAAATTGGAGCAGACAATCATGCACAGACGCAATATTTTTGATAAGATAAATTACTGAAAAAGCAACTGAAGTAGTTCTTTCTCTGTTAGGTCGATTTGAAAAAAAAACATTAGATAGATTAAGACTTAAAAATGTAATTCACCTTTTTTTGTAATAAACAAATCCTTTCAGATATCATTAAAACAATTGAAAGCACTTGCAGAAACGACAGAATAGAACCTAGAATAGATGTAAATGGACAGATCAAATAGATATAGGAACAGATATAAAACAGGGATATTAAGCCCTTTATTACCCAATTTAATTGATGATGAAAAGATAAAGTCAATGAAGGAAAATGATACAGAATGGGGAACAAAGATATTGAAATACTCTGTTATGTAGTTGCATAAGTAACAACTTATGCAACTTTGCAACTTTTTGCTGTGTGTGCTGTACATAACAATGTACAACAGCAACACAGCAAAAAAAAACAATATGATTAACTACAAAAAATTATAATCGCAGCTCAAAAAAAAACTAAAACATTAGATATTAAAAAATTAATTATAAATTATAAATATAAATATATTAGATAGGATAGCACAAGTGTAGAACAAATTATGGAAAGGAAATACTTTGACATCAGTTTAGTTAGTTAGGGTGGGGAAAAAAAGAAGTTATATGAGCGCTAATAAATGTATATAATATATACTAATATTTTCACGGATGGTAGATAATGTTTCTAAATCATTCCGGGTGTCGATCCGTTGATTCTGTAAAGAGTCACGACGTTTCGCCAAAATTGCATTTGGCATTTTCAATTGTGCTCGCTTTTATAGCCGGCCGGCGACTGCGCAGAGTATATCGGGGTGGTTCGGGACTATTTGCGGCACTCGGCAACGCTGTCGGGCGTCCGTTTGTTGATTTTTCTACCTCGCCGCCACGTTGCCGCTTATTTTTCAGAAAGGATTTGCATACTCTTGGAATGTTGCGAGCGTTGTTTCGCGTATTTAGCTCACCTCTTTCTTCTATTTCAAGGGCTTCTCTGATTGTTCGGACCTTGTTTTCAATATCCGCTATTTCTTTAGCTCCTTCAAAACTGATTTCATGTCCTGTTTGTAGGTGGTGCTGGAACAGAGCGGAAGTAGTTTTTTTTGTTTTTTTAAGACTGTTACTCTGTTGCAGTCGGAACTAGATATACTATATACCCCATGATTTTCCGGTCTAACTTTGTCCTTGGGGTTTTTAGGACGTTTGCAACAGTTTTGTGCGGCTTGTAGGCTGTTCTGATCTTATGTTTCCTTAGCAGTCTGCCTATCCTATCTGTGATTCCTTTTACGTATGGTAGCAGGACCTTTGGTGTATTTGGTTCGTGATTTTCTATTGTTCTTCGTGTTTGGGTTTCCTGACGGCGAATGGCTTTCCTGATACAATTTTCTGAATATCCATTTTATCTAAGGGCTGTGGAAATTTTTGGTAGTTCCTCGCTTCGTGTATCTGGTAGTGTTAGTCGAAAGGATCTGGAAATCAGGGTATTCGCTAATCCTTGGATTTGAGAAGGATGATGATGGGATTTATTGTTGAGGTATCGATCGGTATGAGTTGGTTTCCTATACACTGTGTATTCGAGTGTTCCAGAAAGTTTCCTTGTGATAAGGAGATCTAAAAATGGAAGTTTTCTATCCTGTTCGACTTCCAGAGTGAATTGTATTCTGGGGGGATTTTGTTTAACTGGGTTAGGAAGTTGTTTAGAAGTATATAGGCCATATTATAAAGATATCATCTACGCAGCGTTTCCAAAGTTTAGGTTTTAAAGGAGCGTTGGCCAATGCCTCTCTGGCCATTACCACTCTTCACAGAATTAATATATATATATATATATATATATATATATATATATATATATATATATATATATATATCAGGGGCAATACCTGACATATCTAAGACAAAAATGTTGTTGGAAACGGGACAAATTAATCACAATAATTACTGGAAACACGTTGAGGGATCGAGTTAGAACTAACAAAGTCAGAGGGAATGTAATGTGGAAGAGATAAACGAATGGACAATGGATATGAAAAGAGAATGGAACAATAGCCTAAATACAAACAAAATAGTTGCCAGAAGCCAGAAGATTGCCAGAAACAATCACCTATAGGCAAGAAAAGTGTAGACCAACCACGTAAAAGACGGAGTGACATTACATGTGAGATCATAAACTAATCAACTAACAGGTATAATTGCCTAACACATAGGAAGAAGAAGAATACTATGCCTCGGGAAACAGGACTATAATGACATATCTAATAAAAAAAAATGTAAATATATTAATGGAATTTTGACCCCTTTGGTACAATTTCCTTCTATCAAAAATCATCTATGCCAACGCAAAACAAATTTTTGAAATAGATTTTAGAGTGGACAGATATTTTTCAACAACTCGCTGTTAACTACTTGTTATTTCATCGATTTAAGTCTTTCCAATGGAAAAAGTGACTGATTGAATTTTCGCATAACTAGCAACACCATCTTTTATATCTAGATACGATAGTAAGTTTTGCTATGATTCGAACTGTTTATAGTGTGGAAGCAATAATGAATGTCTTCAAGAGGTTTATAAGATTTAGTAATGATAGAAAGAGCCTCGAAAATCATACATGGTTAAATTTATAAATAACAGTTGTAACTGAAGAAGATACCCAAAAAGTAGGTGAAATTCTTCGACACGATGTGTGTTTGACAGGTACATCGAATAGTTCACTAAAATTCTTATACGGACTATTTTCTCTACTACAGAGAAAGATAGATCTTGCTTAGGTAGTTAGCTTATCCATTTTCTAAGCTTTTTCCTTTAAAACTCCATCATTTTTGAATTCTAGACCAAGAAATTTCAAGATAATCTTTTTCAATCTTGTGGTTGGGTAATTGGTATTCTGATGCGTTGCTGATGTGTCGTTGGTATGAAGACTATTTTCTCATACGATAACTAACGGCTGGTCTTGACGGCTGTAGATGAAAGTCTTTTGGATTTGAACTACGTCTATGTCTAAGAATTCGGTGAAAATGGTTACCATCCGCGAAAGCCAAGCCTCCGCTTTAGTATTTATTTTTAGTTTTCTAGTTATGACTCTACAGTCTGTATCCGGTAAAGTTCCATTTTCTGATTTTCTTTTTCAATACACAGTTGAATAATATGGGTGAGGGCATATCTCACTGTCAGATTCCAATATTAATTTGAAAAGGTTCTTTTTAAATCTTACTTTTGAGTAATTGTTCGATAAGGTAGTTTTGACCATATTTCAAAAAAATATATTTTGTAAAAGTCCTAATTCTTGTAAAATTTTGATTCTGGTTACTAATAGACTCATAAACTTTATTAAAATAGAGAAATATAAATTCGTAGTTTGTAGTAGTTATTTTTTGTTTTGTATGAGAATTGACTTGAGGTTGTTAAGAGTTTTCCAATAAGTTTGAATCCGTTTGAAATACCTTGTGTCCCATGGAAAACACTATAGATATACACGATTCAACAGCTCGTATAAATTGGAAGGCGACCCCCACTTTGGGAAAAATAATCGTTTCCGGCGAAGCGCACTTCTAGCTTAATGGGCTTGTGAATAAACCTAACTGCTGGATTTGGGCCGATCAAAAACCTCAAGTGATTCAGAAGTTACTTCTTCATCCTCAGAAAGTCACTGGCTTTTGTGCGGTGTTTCGAGTGAAGGAGTGGTAGGTTGAGGTTTGTGGTCTAAAGTATTGTTCAATAAGTGTGTCCGAAAATAAGGCACTACTACAAATAATAATCCGGTAGTTTTTATTTTATCTTGAAGAACAAATAATGACATTATGTCTTGAAAATAAAGTCGTTCAAATATTTCCCTTGGGTTCGTGTAGTGAAATACATTCTAGAGGTTCAATTTTTGATTGTCCTTTCACATGTATCGCAGATATATTTTCAATAGTGGCCTGAATATTTCGTTTAAGGCCAAAAATTATTCGGCCTAAAAATTATTATATTATTATATTATTATTAAATTATATTATTATTATTATAACCTCACGAAAAATAATCCAAGAGAGGGGGATTGGTGGCCGATTAATAATACCATTTCGTGAATTAATGTATCCAGGAAACTTTCCTTATAATAAATCGATTATCTGACGAGACGTGTGACAAGTCGTAGTTGAAAAGAAATTGAAAGAAAACATTGTTTATATCTCTATTAATTAGTTCAATCCGAAAATAGTATGTTAGCATATTCTTACGGTTCTGTTTATTCACAAACCTATTAAGCCAGAAGTGGGATTCGTCGAAAATGATTACTTTTTGTCGGAAGTTGGGGGATCGCCTTTAGGGCCTTTAATTTATACGCGCTTTTGAATGGTGTTATCTTTCCATGGTGAATTGGCACAATGTGCTAAACACAGCGATCAATGAGTGACATTTACATTTCAAAAAGCATTGCCGCTATTACGTTTTAAAATTCTGATCCTCTTATTGGACAACGTAGGACAATATTGGATTTCTTAGAAAAAGCATTTTCTACGAAGTTTAATTAATTTACGGATAACAAAATAATTGAAATTTATAATGCAAATATTGGAAATGCGAATATTCTTAAATTATTGATTTTTCATAAAGGCATGTTAAATGCGACATACCTCAATATGCAAATATGGAGAAATTTTCCTACGCATCGCATCGGAACATGCAGCGAGCTTTAGGCCTCAAATGTTTGCAGCTCTGACGTCTATGAAATGAGTCAGATACCAAGGAAATGCTTATCGGGGTATTATGGATTAAAGAATATTTCAAATTTTTCTCAAATAACTTTGAGAATATCCTTTCATACTATGTCGTCTATTGAAAATAATTTAGTTTTTTTTAACAGAATGTAAGAAATCCATTTTTAAAACGTGTTTTACATCAGTTTTGTTACTATTAGTGCTGATTAAATTTATTTCCCTTAACCTATTTTGGTTTTTGATAATTTAATAAGATAAGTGTCACACTTTTTCAGTTAATAAACAGTTTCATGTAGGCAATGTTGAATGCCTTTTCATTTTTCTGGTATTTTAGGTCAATATTTTCACCATTCCCAATCTTTTGAAGAACACAGAGTACATTAGTTTATGCGCTCGTTATTTTTATATAATGTATATATATATATATATATATATATATATATATATATATATATATATATATACATTATACTCATAATTACATCATAAGGGATCAAGCCATCCGACGAGAAGTCCACGAATGTATATATATATATATATATATATATATATATATATATACATCATAAGGGATCAAGCCATCCGACGAGAAGTCCGGGAAAGTATGGGTTGTTTGATTGTGGAGGGGACTCCCTATTCTTGGCGAGAGAGCATATGTCGGTACCCTAATGAGTCGAACCACCAACAGATGAAACATGTGCCCTCCAATGTAAGGGATGGGTGCGGCTTCCTTCCGTCAAGCAACTAACCATTGCTCATTATGGCGGAGACGCAGGTTGTTGTGCGTTCCACATGAGATTATGGAACCCAACAGTCGGAGGTGTTTAACTCCTGACTACTGTTGTCTCGTTGAACGCAGTCCAAAGAAATCAAAAAACTCCATTTATAAGCCATCCGACGAAAAGTCGGCGAAAATATGGGTTGTTTGATTGTGGAGGGGGACTCCCTATTCTTGGCGAGAGAGCATGTGTCGTACCTTGATGAGTCTAATCACCAACAGACGAAACATGTGCCCTTCAATTTAAGGGATGGGTGCGGCTTCCTTCCGTCAAGCAACTAATCATATATATATATATATATATATATATATATATATATATATATATATATATATATATATATATATATATATATATATATATATATATATATATATATATATATATATATATATATATATATATATATATATATAGATATATATATATATATATATATATATATATATATATATATATATATATATATATATATATATATATATATATATATATATATATATATATATATTAGCATTTGAGTCAAAGCATGCCATAATGGATGTACTGCTTGGCCAGGGGGTAGACAAAGAATATGTCAACCTATTAGGATCGATATATGATGGAGCTACAGCGACAATTCACCTTGATGATCTTGAAGTGGGAATTAATATAGAACGAGGTGTACGGTAGGGTGACGCAATATCGCCTATTTTTTTCTCGGCTGGCCTTGAAGAAGTATTCCGTAAATTAGATTGGGAACAGGATGCTGTAAAGATCTATGGTACAAACTTAAACCATCTTAGATTTGCATACAATATCGCTCTCCTTTCACAAGACCCATAGGAACTGCAAAGGGCTGGCGAACTATTTGACTTCAAAATAAACCTAAAAATGAGCCAGATTATGTTCAATAAATTCGCTGAATACCGAAGAATTTCAGTTTTAGGAAGGGATTTGGAGATTGTGGACCATTTTATATATCTTGGATAGATGATTTCAATGGATGGGGATACCGCCCGGGAGGTGGAACGGCGTGTTAAATGTGGCTAGCAGGTATTTGGCAGAGTTAACATGGTGTTTAAGACCAGACCTCCGCTTTGCTTGAACAGAAAAGTCTTCGATCAGTGCGTCCTTCCCGCTATGACATACGGAAGTGAAACCTGGACACTCACATCGTAATCAATTCACAAACTTCGGGTAGCACAGAGGGGAATGGAAAGTTCTATGCTTGGCGTTACAAAACGAGACAGAAAGACCTGCGCATGGATCAGGAAAGAAACGAAAGTGTGTGACATAATTAGAAGAGTAAAAGCTGATATGGAGATGGGCAGGCTATATAGCGAGGCGATGGAACGACAGATGGACAACGGTAATTCTGAAGTGGATACCGGTCGCTCATAGACGTCCGCCCAGGACTGTAAAAGTTGGAAGCATGCTGAAGAGGCCTTCGTCCTGCAGTGGATCGATATGATGAAATCTGAACTTTAAACTCAGCTTCGTACGAATTCAGAAACAGGGTCAATTCTCGATATTTTACTTCGCGTTAGAAGTATTCAAAAACCGTTATTCGGAGTATTATTTTACCCATACTTACCGAGTTTCATGACAAAATTCGCATTTAAACTTTTTTCGTTATTTTGATTTTTAAACAAAATTATTAATTTATTTTTTAATTTGATAATTAGTGTACCTTGGAAAGTAAAAACTTGACACAATGTCAATTTAATAGTGTCATGTATTCAAATATTTCAGTAACATTAGTAGCACTTACAAACGAATAATTTTTTTATTCTTATGGGAAGGCAATTTTTGGTAATTGATTAAATTTAGGAAAATTATACAACAATAATTTTTATAATACAAATAATTAACTATCAAATGTGATTTCTCTCAATTAGTCCTCGTCTACTCGAATAAATTTTTCGATTCTTTTACGATTCTGTTTAGCCACTCGTCAAAGTTGCGGGATGTTGATTTCTTAACATGCTTGCCTTATTCTGGCACAAAGTTCATCTCGATCTCTGGGCCTTGTTTGATAAACTTTATTTTTGACCATTTTCCAAAAATAAAAATCAAGAGGTGTAACATCGGGAGACCTCGGAGGCCACAGTTCAAAAGAACTGTTTCTTCCTATGCCGCGCATAGGAAATTTTTGTTATTGACGAACAATCCTTAAATTGTGGATAGATGCACCATCTTGATGCAAATACATATAACGTCGCACATTAAGAGTAAAATTTTCTATTGCATCCCAAAATTGCCCATCGAAGAAGTTAACTAAATAACCAGCATTCAAAGATGCATTAAAGAAAAAAGGACCAATTATTCGGTTTCCTAAAATTCCATACCGGACATTGACTTTCTGGGAATATTGGCCTTTAGAATTTATAACCCAGTGAGGATTACCTCTGGCCCAGTATCTAAACTTTTATGACGATATAACCCCATTGGTGAGCAATGTAGCCTTATCAGTAAACATAATCTTCTTCAGGAAATCTCATTCACGGATTTGCTCGATTTGCCGCCAATATACCGTTATCCTCAGAATGCGGTTGTATTCGACCAAGTTTATCTTTTTGATGGATTTTAATTACACTGTCCGTTACATTGAAAAGAGCATTTACAGCGGTTGCTTTTCCATGAGTAATGGGAGCACGTTGGAGATGTCTCATGTTAAACTTTGCAGCAAATTCCCTGCTACTACGATCAAAATCACCAAACAAGAGAATTATTTCAATTTTTTCTCTTAAAGTCAATGGCATTTTAATTCTGTGATCAGTACCTAGAGCTTAACGCAATAAACTCAAATATTAATTTGACTGACATTTAACACTAGTGTCAAATTATTACTTTCCATGGTACACTAATTATCAAATTAAAACATAAACTTGTAATAATTTTGTCTATAGATCAAAATAATGAAACAGAAAAAATGCGAATTTTGTCATGAAACCCGGAATCATCATCATCATCATCAGCCCGTGTCGATCCACTGCAGGATGAAGATATGGCTATGTAGGCAAGCATACATCTTTCCATTCCCCTCTGTGCTACCCGAAGTTTTTGAATTGATTGCGATGTAAGTGTCTAGGTTTCATTCCGTATGTCATAACGGGTAGAACGCACTGATCGAAGACTTTTCTTTTCAGGCAAAGTGGGAGTCTACTCTTAAACACCGTGTTGAGCCTGCCAAATGCCTGCCAGCCACACTTAACACGCCGTTCCACCTCCAGATCAGTATCCCCCTCTATTGAAATCCTCTGCCCAAGATATATAAAGCTGTCCACAATCTCCAAATCCCTCCCTAAAACTGAAATTCTTCTGTCTTGAGCGAAGTTATTGAACATAACCTGACACTTTTTCAGATTTATTTTCAAGCCAAATGGTTCACCAGCCCTTTGCAGCTCTTGTATGCGCCTTTGCAGCTCCTCTAGGTCTTGTGAAAGGAGAACGATATCATCTGCAAATCTAAGATGGTTTCAGTTTGCACCATTCATCTTTACACCATCCTGTTCCCAATCCAGTTTACAGAATACTTCTTCAAGGCCAGCCGAGAAGAGAATAGGCAATATTGCGTCATCCTGCCGTACATCTCGTTCTACATTAATTCCCACTTCAAGATCATCAAGGTGAATTGTGGCTGTAGCTCCATCATATAGCGATCCTAATAGGTTTACATATGGTTTATCTACCCATAGCTAAGCAGTGCATCCATTATCGAATGCTTTGAGATGGAGTCAAATGCTTTGTTGTGCCTTTCTATGGCCTGCTGTATAACCTGGATGTGATCCATTGTACTGAATCCACTTCTGAATTCTGCTTGCTCTCTTGGTTGTACGTTATTCAGTTTTCTTAATATTCTTTTAGATATTATCTTAGTAAAAACTTTGTACATTACTATTAAGGGGCTTATTGGACGGTAGTTCTTTAAATCTTTCTGTGTTCCTTTTTTATGTAGAAGGATCACTTCTGCATTTTTCCATAAGTCAGGTACTTTTTGTTCTTTGAGGCATTTTGAGTATAATTTTTCCAGTGTTTTATGTAACGTCCGACCAGCTTTTAGCATTTCGACAGTTACACTGTCCTTTCCTGGGGCCTTGCCGTTTTTAATCGATTCTATTGCATTTGTTACTTCCTCCACTAGGATATCTGGCATTTGTTCTTCCATGGGTATTGTTGTCTTTGATTGGCAAATCTTCATATAACTGGGAATAAAATTTTCTGACAACCTCTAACATTTGCGTACACGCCCTGCAAACTGTGCCATCCTCACGCCTTAACGCATATGTTTGCGTTCTTTTGTTTCTCAACTTCTGTTTAGCCCTGTTAATTCCTTTGTTTTCTTCCAGGGTTTTCTGCACTAGTTGCATGTTGAATCGGCGCGTGTCCTCTCTGATACGTTTTCTTATAGTTTTGCAGAGCTCAGTGTACTCGACCCTGCCAAAACGACTACCTGCATTTCTCATTGCCCGCCGTTTCTTCTTTAAATCTCACTGGAGATTTTCATCATCATAATCAAATCTCACTGGAGGTTTCAGTGGAGATTTTTGTCTGTTTGAGACTTTTTCTTCTGGTGCTATTGAAGCAACCCTTTGAAGCATATTGTTGGCGATTTCTTCATATTGAACTGATATTTCCACCTCCTCCGGATCTTATAACACAGCAAACTGGCTTGACAAAGCGATCTCCAAATCGCTTGCTCTCTCCAGCAGTTTCCCAGAATCCACTCTGCCCTTCTTTGACCTTGCCATACTTTCATGTTCTCTTCGACAGTTAATCCTAACTTTTGCCCTTACCATTCGGTGGTCACCTTCAACATTAAAATTGTTAAGGACAGCACAATTGCAAAATATTGTTTTATCGTTGATCATGATGTAATCAATTTCACTTGACAGTCCAGATGGACTTTTCCATGTCCATGTTTTGCTGAAAATGTTCTTATGTTCTTGTCCTTGTGACCAATGTCACCCCTATTGTCTCGCTCACTAGGTCCATATGGGCCAGTTGCATTTTCGTTAGTTCTGGTTGTCCTAATTCTGGGATTAACATCACTCATCAGGATTTTGTACCTACATTTCTCCTTGTATAAAAGCTGGGCCACATCATCATACAATTCCTCAATTCCTCATCCCTATGGCTTATAGTTGGTAAACTTTGACAATTTGAAGACTAAACTTTTTATTCAGCTGCATCACGCATTGGGCTAGTCGATCAGATGAACTTTAAAATTTTACTACACTGTCCTTCAGCTTTCGATTGATGAGGAATCCAATTCCGTCACATCGGCCATTTTCCATACCTCGAGTGTAGAGTACCTGTCCAGTTGGTTCCAGTTTGATTAACTCTTCGCCCTTTCTTCGTGTTTCACAGACCCCAATAATATGTATATATATATATATATATATATATATATATATATATATATATATATATATATATATATATATATATATATATATATATATATATATATATATATATATACTTTATATAGTAGTATCCGATTTATCCGGTGTGCATTTTGATTAATGGTTTTCATTTATATTGTTATAGATGGTTTACAAATATAAATAAAAAACAAATCAAGCTGAATGGGGTGAGGATGTTGCAATAGCAGACTTGCAATAGCAGACTGCAATATAGGTATTCCTGGGAAAATGACGGTAAGTAAATATGACCTACCTTATGCTACTTTGTATAGGCATTAGAAAAAAGGTAGTTCGACTGCTCAGCTTGGACGTTTTCGTAAAGTTTTCAATGATCAACAGGAGGGCAATCTTGAAACCAATTTGCACGAGATAGACAGTATTTTTTATGGGTTGACCCGAGAAAATTTTACAGCATTGGGTTATGTTTGCGCAAAAAAAACAGTCTCACATATTCACAAAGGTGGAACAAAAATTAAAAGGTTGGTGATGATTGGTTTGCAGTATTTATGAGCAGAAATCTGCAAATCACTCTAAGAGTGCCAGAAAAAACGTCATCTTTTCTTTGCTACCCCATACCACGAACAAACTGCAAGCACTGGACGTTGCTGTGTATGGTGCACTAAAAATATACTTCGAACAAGAAATCAATGGATTTCAGAAGGCTCTCCCAGAGAAGATATTTAATCAGTACGATGTGGTCAGATTATTTTCTCCAGCATAACTGAAATGTGCCACTCCCAACAACGCCATCAAAGGGTTTGAATCCACTGCGATTTGGCAAAGCAATATGGATGTATGGAAAGAAAAAGATTTTGTACCATCTTTAGCAATGATGACTGGCCGTAATACGGCAAATTCAGAAGCTGCTCTTCAGGAGACAACCTGTCAAGCTGTTGGTACTACAACAACAAACAATGATGTCAGACCTTCGACATCAGGGCTCTAAAGTTTGTCTGGACCAAGTAAAACTTTGTATAATATCCCGGATGATTCTTCGAGTGACGACAATGTCGAACCTACGGAACCCATGACTGTAACGGTTCAAGTTCACACGACAATGATAGAAAATAATGATTTGCTGACAGAGTCGCTGTCTTGTCCTAGATTAATCGATCTTAGAGGTGTATCGCCATCAATAATTTCATAACTACATGAAGAAGATCCTCTCCATCCTTACTAATCCAATCCTTACTAATCCAAGAGCTTTTACTCCTGATATTCAAGAATCATTTGGACATAAAGGCAGCACATCTACTGATCATGTGAATTCCGCAATTCAAAACGCAATAGTGGACTAATATAATATTTTGTCTGTGAAGATTGCTTCTTTACCCGAAATAACTCATTCGACATCACTTTCAGTCATTCAACTCTGCACTTCTGATGTTCTAGAAATTTTTACTGGGCACGTGATCTAGCGGTTCAAGATACAGTTGCAGAACAAACAAGTGTCTAGGACTCTATGATTCATTCTACGCTACCTTCAAAAATACCATATGAAGAAGATTCACTTAAATATAATGCCAAATGCCGCAAAAGAAAAATTCAGAAGTCTGAGGTGCCTACCAGCACTCCTATAATGGAAGAACAGAAAGACAAATAAATAAAAATATATATATATATATATATATATATATATATATATATATATATATATATATATATATATATATATATATATATATATATATATATATATATATATAGATCCACTGCAGAATGAAGGCCTCTTCAGCATGCTTCCAACTTTCACGGTCCTCCAAGCCAATCGGGTCCTATATACTTAACGATGTCATCAGTCCATCGTGCTTTTGGTCTTCTTCGCGGACGTTTGCGATTAAGTTGTATCCACTCCAGGATTGCTCAGGTCCATCTGTCGTCCCATCGCCTCGCTAGATAGCCTGCCCATCTCCAATTCAATTGCTTTACTCTTCCAATTACATCACAAACTTTCGTTTGTTCCCAGATCCATGCGCAAGGCTTTCTACCTCGTCTTGTAATGCCGAATCTTTCCATTCCCCTCTGTGCTATCCAAAGTTTTTGAATTGATTGCGATGTGAATGTCCAGGTTTCACTTCCGTATGTCATAACGGGTAGAACGCACTGATCGAATACTTTTCTTTTCAGGCAAAGTGGGAGTCTGCTCTTAAACACTATGTTGAGCCTACCAAATGCCTACCAGCCACACTTAACACGCCGTTCCACCTCCCGGGCGGTATCCCCCTCCATTGAAATCATCTGCCCAAGATATATAAAGCTGTCCACAATCTCCAAATCCCTTCCTAAATCTAAATCTGAAATTCTTCTGTCTTCAGCAAATTTATTGAACATAACCTGACTCTTTTTCAGGTTTATTTTTCAGCCAAATGGTTCGCCAGCCCTTTGCAGCTCTTGTATGCGTCTTTGCAGCTCCTCTAGGTTTTGTGAAAGGAGAACGATATCGTTTGTAAATCTAAGATGGTTTAAGTTTGCACCGTTGATCTTGACACCATCCTGTTCCCAATCCAGTTTACGGAATACTCCTTCAAGACCAGCCGAGAAAAGAATAAGCGATATTGCGTCACCCTGCCGTACACCTCGTTTTACATTAATTCCCACTTCAAGATCATCAAGGTGAATTGTCGCTGTAGCTTCATCATATAGCGACCCTAATAGGTTTATATATGCTTTATCTACCCCTTAGCTAAGCATGCTTTGAGATGGAGTCAAATGCTTTGTTGTGGCTTTCTATGACCTGCTATATAACCTGGATGTGATCCATTGTACTGAATCCACTTCTGAATCCTGCTTGCTCTCTTGGTTGTGCGTTATTCAGTTTTCTTAATATTCTTTTAGTAAAAACTTTGTACATTACTAATAAGGGGCTTATTGGACGGTAGTTCTTTAAATCTCCTTTTTTATGTAAAAGGATCACCTCTGCATTTTTCCTTAAGTCAGGTACTTTTTGCTTTTTGAGACATTTTGAGTATAATTTTGCCAGTGTTTTGTGTAACGTCCGATCCGCAACTTTTAGCATTTCGGCAGTTACACTGTCCTTTGCTGCAGCCTTGCCATTTTTCATCGATTCTATAGCATTTGTTACTTCCTCTACCTATAGCATTTGTTACTTCCTCTACTAGGAATCTGGAATTTGTTCTTCCGTGGGTATTGTTGTCTTTGATTGGTTTTGATCTTCATATAACTGGGAGTAAAATTTGCTGACAACCTCTAACATTTGCGTACGCCTTCTGCACCTGTACCATCCTCACGCATTTAGATATAAATAAGGCGTTCTTTTGTTTCTCAGCTTCTGTTTAGCTTTGTTAATTCCTTTGTTTTCTTCCATGGTTTTTTGCACTAGCTACATGTTGAACTGGCGCATGTTCCCTTTGATACGTTTTCTTATATTTTTGCAGAGCTCGGCGCTCTCGACCCTGCCAAAAGGACCCTCCGCATTTTTCATTGCCCGTCGTTTCTTCATTAAATCAATGGTATCACTGGAGATTTTTGTCTGTTTGAGACATTTTTCTTCTGGTACTATTGAAGCAGTCGTTTAAAGCACATCTCCTCTGAATCTTGTTACAGAGCAAAGCTGTTCGATAAAACAATCTCAAAATCGCTGCCCCTCTCCAGCAATTTCCCAGAATCTACTTTGTCCTTCTTTTACCTGACCATTCTTTCGACTTTCGACAGTTAATCCTAAGTTTTGCTCGTACTATTCAATGGTCACTTCCAACATTAAAATTGATAAGGACAGTTCAATTGCAAAACATTGTTTTATCGTTAGTCATGATGTAATCAATTTCACTTGAATGTGACCACCATTCCTTTAGGAATATTATATATATATATATATATATATATATATATATATATATATATATATATATATATATATATATATATATATATATATATATATATATATATATATATATATATATATATAACTTTAAAGAAACAATAGAATGAAATGAGACGGTTGGGATATGTACTCAGACTGAAAATAGATTGAAGTGGCAAATATAGGAAAGAAGGTATATCACTAAAGAGAAAAGAGGTGAAAAAAGGTGAACTTTAAGATATAATGGCAGGCCTACAGTGGAGGAGAAGAATGTAGACTGGATGTACCGAAGGAGACTAGGTAGTGCTCGATGAAACATATGAAAAATGACAACAAAATCTTTAAAGCTCCAACCTAGTCTTGCTTGTGAAAAGTGGGTAATGAGGAGTTGTCTCTACAACTCAATCCAACTGTCATCCATTAGTCTCTACTAATGGATGAAAAGACAATATAAACCACCATTCCTTTAGAAATGTTATTTGCTCCTTAAGAGATAAATGAACCACGGGCGTAGCCAGGGTTTAGTTGGGGGTGTTTAGTTTGAAGTAAATAAAACAACAAAAATATACCTACATGAAATTTAATATTTATATATTCATCGGAAAAATTACGACATATTTATAAAGTTCTTAACTTTAAATGAAATGGTTAAATTAATTTCGTTCCTCTCACGTCACGTCACGTATAATATTAGGTAATATTTGGCTTATTTCGGGGGGGGGGGGGTTGGACCCCCCAAAAACCCCCCCTTGGCTACGCCCGTGAAATGAACAATGATTGATGACTTTAATTATTTTCCTTTGCTGTTTATTATGCTTCATGTGAGTATACTCACATGAATTATGTTTGTTTTAAAATAATGTTGCTAAAATATACATTTGTTGATGCTTTACAAATATAGTCTTTTTTTAAAAATGCTTTAACAGTAAGTGCATTACCAGGTTCTTCAAAAAAATACGACCCAAGGTACGGACTATAAACTATAATAAATGTGATTTAGTGAGTATGCAATGTTATTTTGATAACCCTTCTTCGATTTTTATTACTCTATACTACAACTTTATAACATTTGTTTGTTTTCATCCATTTAAATAAAAATCTAAATATAAATAATTAAAAAAAAAACTAAACAAAAATAAAAATATTAAAGACAATTTTTCACAAAAGGCCCACATACAAAAAAAAAGTTGACGAACCTCATGTCTTAGAATATCGAATATTTTAAGTGTTCAATTCAAAAATCATCTGCCGTTAATATCCCGCATATGATGGCCAAATCAAAAGGTACGACTCCGAAGACCGCAAAAAAATGTATCGTTATAGTGCAACACTCTGAATTATTCTAAAGTGTAGCAATAGGTTCCAAGATTGTTTGCATATAATTCTGGGTAGATTGGCCTTCAAAGAAAAATAAGGACGATATACTGCTAGAAGCAAAGCTAACCAGTACTGTAGTTCCTACAATGCAATAGCTTTCAGAAAAAATCTTCCTAGAGCGCACGTTTTACTACGCCTTCCTTTGCACGCAGGCTACTAATATGGATATGAAAAAAGTCCTTGTTACACCTAACGTCATTGCATACATTACCAGGCAACTATTTCTGTGGTAGTAAAACGGTCGCCTAAGCAGGAGGTGCTAAACTGTAACAAAAGTATTTGCGTTTTCCTGTGTTAATTAATAAAGGATTATACTTCGCTCCTCGGTTTAATACAATTTCGACTTTTTGCTTCAAGAAATTAATATTACTTCTTCAGCATTGTGTTTTCAGTAAGTGTTTTTACTGCGAAATATTCAGTCGTCGGTTTTCAACAAAAACGTTAAAACGATTTAAATAGGTCGCGAAATTAAGACAATTTTAAAATATTATTGTAACAAAAGGCTTTAAGGCTAATGATGCTGCTCATGGGATTTGCGAAACAGAGAGGGATTTCTC